>VZTL01066112.1:16064-38362 GCA_013400535.1 Scopus umbretta | reverse complement strand
GCTCCCCTTTTTTCTTCCCCCCCCCGCACCCGGCCGCTGCTGAGACACAAAGGGCAGGACGAGCCGCGGGGCTGCAGGTCGTCCCTCGTGGGATATTTTCAGCATCCTTGCAAGAGGAGGAAAAAATCTGGCATATCCAGGGCTGGGCTTGGGCGTGGGGGGAGGCGGCGGGGAGGGAAACTTAAAATAACTCCAAAGGCTGCCTGCCCTCCCCCTGCCCTGTGCCACGGCCGGCTGCTCCCCGTGTGTTCGGGGGGTAAAGGGGAGCCACGGCGGGGTCTGCTCCCCCCCACCGCGTGTGCACGCAGGGGCAGGGGTGGGTGGCCGTGCGTGTGGGGGTGCACGCGTGTGCCCAGTGTGCTGCGGCCGCCAGCGCTGCCCTGCCCCGTGCCAGCCCCGGTGGGTGACAGGGACGTGTTTCGGGGCTGTGCTGCCCATGGGTGGGGGTCCCTTTGTCTGTCCGTGCCGCGGGGAGCGCCCAGCCTTCGCCCCGCAGCCTCTCCCCTCTTTGTTCTCTCCGTTTTTGCCCTGGTTGTGGTGCCACAGGCTGGGGAGTGGCGATGCTTGGGCCCCCGCGCCTGCCTGCTGCTGCGTGGGTGCTGGCACCCAACTCCCGGGGAAGTTGGTTTTGGCTGTGCTTGGCCCTAGGAACGTGCCCGGCATCAGCCATGGGGCCCTCGGGAGCTGCGCCCCTTCACAGGCATCTCGGGGGTGGCGGGGGGGGGGTCACATCCAGCCAGCTCTCGCTTAAGGATGGAGATGGAAGGGGTCCCTCTGCTCAGCCGGTCCATGCAGGGGGTGGGTGTCCCCTACCCTGACATCAGTCAGGGAATTCAGCCCTTCCCTATAGCTGGGTCAGTCCCCGGGACCCCAGACTTGCTCAAGGTCTGTCAGCACCCAGATCTGGGGGGGGCGCAGATGCTTTTCGGTCCTTCTGGTTGCTCCATGGCTTTCACACCGCTGCTGGTGCGGGGGCTGCTGTGCAGGATCCCCCACCCACAGCAAACCCAGCCCGGGGTTCAGGGCAGTGCCCCCACCAAAGCTGCCTGAAGCCACATGGCCGCTTCAGCCCCAGGGGTGGCTCTTCCCTCATTTTAATGAGGAATACATTTCCAATGTGCTAATTATTTCCCACCAGACTGCCCCCGAAGCTGCCAGCGTTCACACGCCTGTGGAAATGGCTGTTCCTCCAGGGAGCGGCTGGTGGGCTGCGATCCCCCCCGGGGGGGGCTAGGAGCGACCGAGGAGCCACAGGCCCTGGCAGGGCTGCCAAAGGGCTGGTGTCTTTGTGCAAAGGGAGCTTTGGTCTTTGTCAGGAGCTGTCCCTCCCCTCCCAGCAGGACAGGCAGGGAGGGATGCTTGCCCCCTTCATTTTTTCTGGAATGTCCTGCTCGTGGTCTGGGAGATGCTCGTCCCCATCCTGGGGAGGTGGGCTGGAATGGGAGAGGGTGTTGGGGGGCAGCCTGGGTGGCTCTGGCCAGGGGGGCGATGCTGAGAACTGCTGTGGCCATTGCACTGGACTGGGAGGTGGTGGGGTTAGCGCTGGTGGGGGAGTTAGCCTCGACACCGGGCTGAGTCCCGGTTCCGCATGCAGGAAAGACACATAGCTCCCCCAAAATGTGTTTTTTCCCTTTAGGGAAAGGGGGACAAAGGCACCTCTCTGCTGTGCCGGGGTGGGCGTGAGCCCGGGGCAGGAACCTGCTCCGTCCTGGCTGGGTGCCTTCCAGCCCGGAGGGAAAGGCACGGCCGGCCGCCGGCACTGCCCTCCTCCCTTCCCCTGGCGCTCGCAGCATCAGCCTGGCAGCCCAGGGCCCAGCCTGGTGGGAAACACCCACCCGTGCCTGCCTCTGCTTTCTTTTCCACCAAGAAATTCCCCGTACCGAAGCCTTGCTGTGGGAACAGGGAGGCCCTGGGTGCCCTTCGCTGCTGCAGGGACCCAGGTGGGTGCTGCCTTGGCACCGGCCGGGAGCAGCGGTCCCCACGGGCCACTGCTGTGGGGCTGAAAGACCCCATTGCCCTGTCTGCTGGGGGGAGCAGGGGGGGAGGCACACAGCCCAGCAGCGCGGGGTTTAATTATAGGAATTGATTCTCCTCGTTGCCATGCATCGATCCCAGCTGGGGTGCACGGTGGCTGCCTCTGTGCCCCAGGGACACGCCTGGCATGCACGGACACGTGTGAGCGATGTCCCACAGCACGGAGCGCAGCCCGGGGGTGCGGGGAGCATCCCCGTGCGGGAGGGGGACGGGGCCAGGCTGGCTGCGGTCTGTCTTGGGGTCAGAAGAGGAGGTGAGTGGGTGCGGGTGTCCCCAGGGTGCTGCATGCATGGATGAGTCCATTGAGGCTCCTGCTGTTAATATTTTATTTCCAAGCGTGGTGGGGAGGAAAGAGAGGGAGGCTGCAGGCTGGAGGGGTCTTTTGGAGAGGCTAGAGGGTGCAGTGGAGTGGGGTTTGAATTGGGAAACTGTGGTGTACAAGTGGCGAGGAGGAAGGGTGCTGTGCTGCGGTCCCCGCTTCTGGGGGGGAGCCACTTCTTCAGCATTTTGCTCTGCCCCCGGTGCTAGGGTAGCATCCCCAGCTTTATATCACTCGCAATTTGTGAAGCACAAATTGCCGCTCACTCCAGCCCTGCAGCTCATGGCTTGGAGGTGCTGGACCTCCAGCAAAGCAGCGTGATGGGGGCCAGTACCCGCAGTCCTGGGGGGGCTGCACTCGGGAAGGGGCAGCAGCGATGTGGGGCTGGATGGGAGTCGGTGGGGAGGTACGAGAAGGACAGAGACTCCCTTTTGTACCAGCTCTGTGGCTGTGAGGTTCTTCCATCACCAGCGCTTTGCTCAGTTGGCTCTTTCCCAGCAGCTGTGGTCAAGTTTTGTGACAATTATTTATTATTATTATTATTAAAACACCTCTAGGTGGGTGAGGTGAGAGATGCCTGCTCTGAGGTCCCCGGGGTGGAGTGTAGAGGCTGCTTGGGCAAGCTTTGCAGAATTATTGGATGCAAAAAGCAGCGAGCAATCCTGCTGGTGTCATCCGGGGAGGCCCGAGCCCGCGATGGGTCCACGCGAGGGGGTCTTACCCACCAGACAGGCTCCATCTCCAGCAGCCGCAGCGATGCATGTGGATCTGGGGAGGTCCCAGCTCACCACCGCAAGGATCTTCAGCTCGTGATGGGAGAGCGCGTGCTGTTACCCGTCAGCTGTGCTTGCTCCCCATCAAAGGTCCTCATTAACCCCCCTCCTGGCTGTGCCAGGCTGCAGGTGCACCAAGGCTCAAAGAGGCACTCGGCAAAGGAGCTTAAATGCTTGGTAAAAAATTACTGATTTGCTCCTCGCTACCCAATGGGGATAATAAAACTTTGCTGTCAGCTGTTTTTATTTTTTCCCTCCCCCTGCATGGTTTCCACTTTCAGAATAAATGCAAATGGAGAATTTTATTTTTTTTTTAAAATTCATCTCCAACAGAAGGACTGATGGAGAGGGTTGGGTGGGGGCGGGAGGAAGAGGAAGGGGAGGGGGACCAAACACTTATGGTTTGTTTGTTTTTTTCCCCTCCTATGCTGAAATGTTCTGATTGCAGAGGGAGGAGGGTGAAGGAAGATGATGCATTTGGGCTTCTAGCACAGCTAATAGCTCCAGGCTGGGAAATGTAACATCTGCACTCCGGCCCCAAACTGGGAACCAGTGTACCAGCATAACTGGGAAAGGAGAGTCAAGGAGCAGCTTCTCTTCCAGTCCATTAGCCCCTTGCTCCGGTCACCCCATACCGTCTTGTGCTCAGACCTTGGAAAGGGACGTCCGAAAAAGGATGGGCCGTGGCCGTGGGTGGAGGCGAGGGCTCCCGGGGCTGCGGCTGCCGGCACTGCTCCCCCTCGCCCGCGGGTGCTTCTCTGCTCCGGCCAAGCCTGCGAACGGCCGCTTTGGCTGGCGTTGTCGGATCTCCTCCACCTCCAGTTTATATATTTCAATTACAGCCTGTTAAAAGCCTCCATGTTTCAGGAGCTGCCCAGATTTACAGCTCCTGTCCTGTGGCCGGCCTGAGCATCCTCCTGCCTCTCCCTGAGCTGCGGCTCTTGCGCTGGGGCAGCAGCCCCACGGAGCGCCGTGGGTCAGCCCTCTGCTCCCTGCCTGGCTCTTGCTGCCCCATGAGCTCCCACCCGCCTCCCTGCAGCCACAACGAGAGCAAACGGCCTTTGGCTCCTGACCCGCCAGCATTTCCCCCTGTCTCCCCTTTCCCAAAGTGCCTGGCATTTTCCTTGTGAGCACCCTGGGATTATGGGCATCAAAATTTTATGGTCAGTGGCTCTCATTAATTGGCTTAATTGCCCATGGGAGGCAGGGATACCCAAGGCGGGGAAGGGATGCTGTAACTCCCAGCCCAGTAGCTTGACTCCCAGAGAGATGTTTTTGAAAAGTGGTTGTGGCATCTGGTCTGGTTTTTGTGGTTTTCTTTTTAATGGGATACTTTGAGCTGAAACGGGACCAAGTGCAGAACGGCAGAGGCTCGGATCCTGCACCCGGCTGAGCTCAGAGGGAGCTGGCAGCTCGCTGTGGGAGGGATGAGTGCTGGGATAGGATTTTGGGGGGATGCATTGCCCAGTGTAGGATCCCCCGATCCTTTACAAGCCCTGTGGTGCAGGCAGGGGAGGAGGGAAGGGAAAGGGAAGAAAATGGAGAGGGGAATCCAACAATGTGCAGGGAGGAAAGGGCTGCGCAGGGACCTGGCCTAGGGGCTGCGGCACCGGGTGCCCGGGCTTCGATTTCTTGCCCTGACACAGAGCTCCAGCTGGATACCGGGCACAGTACCGCAGGCCACGCATGTTTCTAAAGCACTGTCAAGTTTCAGAAGCCAAATTCCTACAGAATTGGTGAGCGTAAAGCACACGCATCTCGCAAGGCTGTAGTCAGCCTCATGGCACTGCCTTGCCCATCTCCTGCTCTGCCTGTAAGCTCCTTAGTGACCCGCAGGGACCAGGGTCCCGGTATTTTGGGGTACCTGGAGACAAGGCTGCCTTAGAGAGAAATCCCTGCTCCAGCTGCCCAACATCTGGGCTTGGTGACCCCTCTCCCAGCCTCACCAAGGGGGTCGAGCCGTGCTGCTCTTCCCAAGCATCCCCTCGCTCAGTGCCGGCTCTGCGGGCTGGAGCCGGGGCTCAAAATCCCATCCATCTGTCAGCGGCTCGGAGGCGGTTCGGCCGAGCTGAATGGCACAGTAATAGGGTGTGAAACAACCACCTGTCAGTTGACTTTCCTTCTGCGGCTGCCATGGCACTTGGCAAGGGCAGAGCTGGAGCTGAATAAACGCTCCTCTCCCGTGTTATTTGGAGGGATGCTGTCACGGCACTCAGGGTTTTTGTTTGGCTCGCTGGTTTTATGTTAATGAACCAGCTCTCTTGCGCTCCGAAAAGGGAAGGGAGAAAGTGTCACTTTGGATCTTCATGCATGGAAAAATACAGCACCTCCCTCCCGTGATTAGATGGATCTCCGGGAAAGCGCTGGGAGGCAGGGAGGGCTGGAGACACAGGTGTCCACCTCCACTGAGGCAGCCACCGGCTGAGCCCACTGGGGCCATCTCCGGCCCCGCTTTGGCCAGCACGTGCCTTTTTCTGGTTTCAACATCCCATTTGTAGTGACCTGTTAGACCCACTCTGGGAGGAGGCCCAAAGAGCCCGCGTTTGCTCCTCTTTCCCCATCACATGAATGAGACTGTCCTGAGGCACTCTGCCTCCCGGGAGGGCTGGAAGAGCGGCGTGGGATCCTGACAGCTCCTGGCCATGGGAGGCTGTGGTGCTTTCAAGAGAGAGGAGGGCAGGGTGGGTTTGGATGACATGACCTCCTCCCAGGCGCTGTGGGGCTGTTTCTGATCATTTTTGCTTCCCAGATAATTTTTGTCCCTGTGGAGCATCTCCAACAGGGAGGGACCTCCAGCACCTGGCAGCCCTGGGAGCACCGGGGACGGGCATCCCGCGTCTGCGAGGGGCAGCGGGTGCGTGGGGGGGCGAGGAGGAGCACGAACCTGGTGCTGGCCGGATCCAGCTTGGATCAGTGGGTATCACCGAGGAGCACGGAGCGGAGAGGAGGTGCAGCGAGAGCTGCAGAGAGCCATGGTCCTCCTCGGGCCGACTGCGGCCGAGCCCCCACGGCATGGGGGTCTGGCCAGCCCCACACTGGGTCCCTTGTAGAAGTGGGGAACAGGGCTGTGGGGGTCACATCTCAACGGCCCCACTGCCACCAGAAAGCCGTGGAGCAGAGGCAGCGCCTGCCTGCTCAGCTGTGCAACAGGCAGCCCCGGCGCCGCCTGCGGGCTGCAGAATCTGTCTCATTTCAGGAGGATTAATGATTCCAGCATAATTTGAAAAACATTATATGGCTCATTAAAAACACATTGCCCAGACCAAACACAGAGTGGTTGCGTGTTTCCAGCCCTGCCAGCTCACCTCCCCGTGCCAGCCCGTGGCATCGCCCTCTGCCTGCTGGGCTGCAGGCGATGATGGTGAGGCTGAAGGCTGTGCTCGTCGGGTGCGGAGCGTGCCTGGCTGGGTGCATGCGGGGCGGCTGTCCGCTTTTCCTTCCTCCTCCAGCTGCTTCTGGGAGCTCGTGGGGGGGAGTCAGTGAGCTCGGGCACAGTGTCGCCTTGGGATTTTTTGGTGATGCCGAGGTGTGGGTGTGCTCTGGGGAAAAGACATTGGTGCGTGGCTGTTCGGAGCATCCTCCACCCTCGCCTCCCCTCCGTGGCACATGGAGCTGCCAAGCCCTGGGCAAGCACAGGAGGCTCCTGGGGACCCTCGTCCCCTTGAAGGGGATCTGATTTCCAGGGCTCAGCAGGGCGAAGGGGACCAGCAGCGTCTCCTTTTCCCCGTACCCACTCCATTTCTCCCTCCTCCCTTCCTGCACGCTTGCTCCTTGCTTTCGCCTTCGCTGCTTCCTTTCAACTCTCTCTGCGGTGGGGGGAATCAAAGAAGAGAGCAGTTTGGGATTTTCAGTCCTTCCTCATCCGCTGCACTGCGTGAAAAGCAAAGCCTCTAAAGGACACTCAAGGACACAGTGAGGGAGCCTTCCCCACTCCTCTCCCTGCCCTCCTCCTCTTTCTCCCCTGCAGAAAGCAACACCCCGCTCCTGCCCTGCCGTGCCTGCCCCAGGGAACGGCCTGTGGCACTGCTGGGGCTTGGCCGGGCTGCTCCGCCGTGGCTCCCAGCTCCATCCGTGCCCCTGGTTTTGATGACCCCGTGTGAGCTGCCTGGGCTCAGCGGTGTGAAGCAGCACCTTTTCCATGCACGAGGTCCCTCAGGGCTGGGCGGCCACTAGAGCTCTTGGAGAGGGACCCGCGCTGCTCCCTCGAGGTTTGCACGAGGGTGCAAAAGCAAGTAAGGGTCCCTGCTCCTGCTGAGCCCTGGGAATGAGCACGCACGGGTGGCCTGGGGGAGGATGACTTTGGTCTGGGCGCTGCTGGGGTCTCCGTCCCCAGGATACAACAGGACCTTGAGCAAATTGCTTGGCTGCCCCGCGACTCGGTATCTCAGCCAAAATAACTCCGGGGAGGTTGTGATGCTCCACAGATAATAATTAGCTCTTTTCAGCTGTCAGCCCCAGCTCTCCATAAAAGCAAGTCTGTTATCTCCCTTCCACACGTGAGGAAGCCAAGGTGCTCGTAGGGCAAGTCCTTGGTCCAAGGTCACGTAGGGTGAAGAGGAGACCGAAACCAGGAGCCAGGACCTGCTGCCGGGGTCTTGGCTTGGGAGGCTCAGCAGCAGCGCTGCCCGCTGGAAACACCCCCAGCCTTTTCCTTCCCCTAACACCAAGAAAATCCTGAGGGTGAGGTTGGAGAGCTCAGCTTTTCTCCAAGGAAAACGTTGTGTAAGCGGAGCCACGTTTGTCCCCTTCCTTTTTTCAATTTCCACTAGAAAAGCTGTATGTTGTCACTCAGGCCTCATTGCAAGAGGAAGGATGTTCTTGCAGGTAAGATCTACCTTTGGGAGTGGGAGCATCGCCTCTTGTGCCAGGTTAGGCAGGTTGTCTCCTGCCTCCAGGCTCTGCTGCCCGTGTCCAGGCAGGCTGGCAGGGCTGGCTGGGGTCCCTGGGTCCCTCCAGGCACCCGTGGCTGAGCACCCTGCCCTCGCTGAGGGCTGCTGGGTACCACAGCCACCAACAGCAACAAATTCGCTCTGGAGCGTTTCCTGGCATATTACAAAACATGGCATAAATAATTAAACCTGAACTGCAATTACCAAAACAAATGAATAAAGTGCATTTAGGAAGGATTTTCCACTTTTATTTCGTGCTTCTTGTTGCTCTCCCATTATGCCTTTAAGATTATTTACTCACTCTGGGCGTGAAATCCATTGCCGAACCACGAGCCTTTGAATCTGCACCCTGATCTGCGGGGATGCGCGTGGCCCTGGCAGCACGGGGGAGCTGAGCATCGCAACCGAAATCCCCCCGCTGGGATCTGAGAGTGGAAACCCACCGCAAAGCCAGGGACAGCGGGGCTTGGCTGAGCCCCAGGCTGCCCTGGGAAGCAGCCCGAGCACAGCACGGCAGAGCTTCAGCAGCGTTCGCGGGGCTGCTGAGACCTTCAGTGCCGTTTATGGGGGTTGCAGCCGTTGAGGGGTTAGAAATGGTATTCATCACCCTGCTACCGTCCTCCTCCTCCTCCTTGCTGTTCAAGGGGGGCCCCACAGAACCCCTCTGAGCTGCCTGGTCTTGCCCTGCGGCTGAACCCAGCGGGCAGCGATGGAAGGACTGACACCCGAGCGAGGACACGTGGAGCAGAGCTGGCCTTGGGGCGAGGGACAGCTGTCCCGCGGCTGTGGGCGTGATGGATCCTCCTGGCGCCGGGTGCAGCTTTGCCTGCTCGCCGGCGAAGAAAGACGTCCTTGTGGACCTTGAGGTCTCGCCAGCTCGGCTGTCCCCTGCCCGCCCCTGCCCTTGTCACCCTGCTCCTCCAGGCACACGGGTTTGCAGGGGAGAGGAGAAAACTATCCCATGTCCCTAAAAACTAAGGCTCAGAGCAGCTCTGGGCTGTTCTGCCGGGAGCCAGGCACTTCCCAGGCTCAGCCGCCTGTGGGCAGGACGCCTGGGGGGTCCGGACCCGTGGGGCAGAGGGTGGGGGAGCCTTGCACAGCACCCTTCCCCTCCCCGAACTTGCCCGTCCCAATTATCAGCAACATGCTCACTTACAGGGAGCACATCAGCGTGATGCCAGCCTGTAGCTGCAAGCAGGTTCAAGCCCCACCGAGCCGGGGCTGGGAAGGTGCTTTGGGGTCCTGGGATTTTGAAGCCGACCTTGCCCCGGCAGGGAGCTGGCAGGTCCCCAGGAGAGGCTGTGCTGCTCCTCAAATCTGAGCACAACAACGTTGTACAGCTTCACTTACAAGAAAAAGGTCCAGCCTGAGTATTTGCCAGAAAAAAACCCACAATAAGCCCATCTACTCCGATTCTCCCTTGCTCTTCCATGCCCATAACTCCTCCCAACATGCGTCCAGCGCTTGGGCTGGGAGGCTGAGCCGGGCAGGGTCCCCTTGGCGGGACCCCCCAGCCCCTGCAGCGCAGGGCATTTTGGGGTCCGTTTGCAGCCCGTGCGTGTGTGTTTGCCTCCCTGCTCGTGGGAGCAAACCCCCCGTGCGCAGGGTGGGCCACGGCCGGCACCGTGGGCGTGGGGTAGAAGGGGGCTCCGGCTCTCGTGCCCCCGCGGTGGGGCACAGCCTGGCTCCCCATTGCTCTCCACGCTGTGTTTCATTCTCAGATGCTTTCTGCTGCTGCTCTTTTGTTTCAGATTTATTATGTGTTTGCTTGCTCTGATTTATTTGTTTATTCCCCTCCATCCCCGGCGAACTTTCCCGCCTGGATCGCGTTCATTCATGAATCTCCTCCTTTCCTGTCCCTGACCAGGGCTCGATCGAATTGCAGGAGGGAAGAAGCCAGGACTCTGTTCCCTTTGTTTAAAGTCTCCAGGTCAGTACCGGGGCCGGGGGCCAGCAGCGTGCTCCTCCCCACCCTGCTTGTTTCATGTTGGATGTTCGCTCCTTCCCTGACCCTCTCCCGGGTGCGGGGGCCGTGCTCTGCCCGCTGCTCTCCCAGGGCCATGGTGGGTGAGGGCAGCACCTGTAGCTCATTTTCCTGGGTGTTTATAGGAGGGTGCTGCCTGGGTCCTGGTTTGCGTTGATGATCGAGGCACCAGCTCCCACCCTCTTTGCAGGGGGATGGAGGGTTTTTGAAGCTGGGGTGGTGTTTACAGCTGGAGGCATCGCTTGCTCCTGGAGGGACTAGCTCGCCTCTCTCTCCACCAAGGCTTGCAAGGTTTGGGGTTTTCCTTGTTGGGAATGGGAAGGGAAAGCTTTCAAAGGAGAATGAGAGGAAGATGCTGGTGCTCTGGGTTAGGTGGAGAGGCAGGCACTTTATCTAGGAGCTGGCTGTGGAGGTGTGGCTGGTTTAGAAAAGCTGTAAGAGGGGAAATGTGGTAGAATCTGTTCAGTAGCAACCCCTGCTGGGTCTGTCATAATAATAGATTTTATTTCTGTGGCATCTGTTGGCCTCTGATGGGCTGGGTGTTCATGTTGCCAGAGACGGTTCCAGCATCTCAGCAAAGATCGCAGCATTTCTTTTTGGGGAGGCTGAGAAGTGTACCGGAGCCCTGTCAATCAGAGCAGCAGCTCTGAGCTAAAGCAATCCCAAGAGCGGCAGCAGCGCTAGTCAGCCCTGGTCCAGGTGACCAGGAAACCACCTGCCTTCAGGAAAAACTACCTTTGCCTCCAGCAACTTCTGAGCTCTTCGAGAGCCCATCCCGTAGCCATTCCCCAGGGCTGAGAGCTGCAGGCACTGCGTGACATCCCTGGGGGGGGGGGTTCCCTGTTTCCTCCTGCTTTAGGCTTATTTTTCTGGGACTCTGGTGGCCTCTTGCCCTGGAGCAGGTGGCTTTTCTGTGCTGGTGCCAGCTTGAAGGTAAGGGGAGCTGCACCGGCATGTCTGTCTGTCTTAAGGGATGTGCGTGGCTGTCAGGCAGCTGGAGTCCCAGCACAGGCAGGGCTGTGCCGGGGAGGACAGCCTGGAGGTGGAGGAAATCAAGCTTGTAATACGTGGGGTGTGCCAGGCCTCCCAACACGAGAGCCTTCTCGGTGTAAAAGCAAGGCGCTGGAACAGCGCGCTGTGATTTAATTGCATTTCCTGCAAATGCCTTGTTGAGTTGTAATGAACACATTATCCCGAAATGGGAGTGGGGAAGCAGGATGAAGACAGCAGCCCACGGCCGGGCCATGCATCCATCTGGGGATCTGCCCCGGGCACCGAACTCTGTTCTAGCTCGTTTGCTGTCCCAGAATTACACATGCAATGAAATTCCTGGCTCCAAACAGTCTGCACGCTTGCCCCTCAGCTGGAGAGCGGCTTGCACGGCCGCATCCTTGGGGTGTGTGGGAAGGAAGGCTTGGAGGCTGCGCTCGTGGTGATGGCTTCTGTCCCTTTTTGCAGGAGCTGGGAGCTGGCTCTTTGGACCGGAGGCAAAGCCAGCCCTGGTAGTTTCATGACTGGTGTTTGTGGTCTCCCACCTGGGAGGGCTGCAGGTCCTGCTTATGCTGAACTGCTGCTGGTGTGGGGGGAAAGTAGCGTAACGGTGATGCCTTGCCGGCATTAAAACTTTTGAACGGGTCGGGCAGGGCCTGGAGGTGTTAAAACCAGCACAAGGAAGGCTGAGGGGAGGGCCTGAAGGCAACGGGTAGGATTTGTGGGATTTCTTGACCAGAAAAGACCTTTCCGATCACCCAGTTTGACTCCGTCTGCGTGACAGAGGCCACAAAGTCTCGGCAGTAACTCCTGCATCAGGACCATAACTTCGGGCTGAGCGGGTGTTTATCTTTCAGAAGGATGCCCTGCCTTGGTTCAGAGGTGGGAAATGATGGAGAAGCCACCCTGCTCGGCGCAGGCTCTCCCTGGCCCCGTTCAGCGCATTTGCCTTCTCTCTTGTCTGAGTTTCTGACGCTTCAGCTTCCAGCTATCAGATCTTGTTCTGCCTTTGTCTGAACAAGATTAAAGAGCCCCCGCTCCCAGAAGCTGCATCCTCGCGGATGTGAACATATAGGCAGTTATAAGGTCATTCCACAGCCATGTAACGATGCCAGTTAATGAGCTTTTCTCCGGTGGAAAAAAGGTGGTTTTGACCCCTTCTGAAAGGTTGATAGTACCTGCTTAGGCTGACAGACCTGCGGCTCGGCGGCGGAAATCAGCACTGCTCTTTTATCCCATCTCGAGTTCCAGCAGCGATGCGGCTGGGGTAACCCTGGAGGCAGCCGGGGAGGTTTTCGGGGTGTCTCGGCAGCGTGGCGGCTTGGCTTTTGTTTCCCGCGTCTCGCTGCAAGCCAACAGGATGCGACGGGGACTCGTTAGATGGAGCCGAGCCCCATGACCGAGCGAGGGAGAAGCGAGGGAATCATCTGTGATGGGACTGAGCCGGGAGGGTCCGTGCAGCCCGGACGGTGGGGATGCTCGTCTTGGTGCTCGTGCAGGTTGAAGGGGCAGCAGCTACGGGCAGGGACGACGCTGGCTCGTATAGACCAGAGGGCAGGGGCTCCGGGCTGCCACGGTGGCCCGCTGGGACAGGGGAAGGGGCTGTCCCCGTCTGCTGCCCAGCAGTTCCCACTCGCCTCTCCCCTTGCCGGGGCTCCCCAAGTCAGGATGCTCAACCAGCCTGTGCTCTCTAAATACTTTTCTCCGTCAAGCAACCCAGGGAGGAATAATTCACAGTGTCAACGGCTTTTTAATATCTCTGTGCTTCAAGTCAATTTTCAGTGCAGTCATTTGCCTTTTAATTAAAATTATTGCTTCTCTCCCCACATGCATCTTCCTCCCCCCTTTTAAAATCAACAAACAGTCAGCCTATCTCCCCCCCTTCTCCTCCTCCTCCTCGCTGGTGCTGTCTGAGCTTCCCAGCCACAGGCTGCTCCTGGGCTGGAGCCTCTCTTGCCCCTCACTGCTGCATGGCCACAGCTCCGGCTCGCCAGCAGCCAGGGGTGTTCTCACCTAGGATTTCCTACCTTCTTTATTAAAAAAAAAAAAAAAAAAAGGCAATGGAAATAGATGCACCAGTTCCCTTCCCTGATGTAAATCAGGGCTGATCTACCGCAATAAGCAAAGCCATGGTGACTTATACCAGGCAAGGTCTGGGTTGTTGCACCCGTGGTTGGGCAGCATGGCCAGGATCAGTGCATGGACCATGGGCAGCCTTCTCCCGGATGCTGGTGGCAGGCAGCTGATGCCTGTTCTTCACCCGGTGCCAGTGAAATCCCAGCTTCAAACCCGGCAGATGCAGGAGCAGCTCCCTGAACGTGGTCTGGGGCTGTGGAAACCCATGGGCGATGGGGTGACGGAGCCCCCTTTCCAAACCGTGCCTGGAGCGGGATGGGGCTGGTGGTGGTGGGATGAGCCCTGGGGTAATGGGGGGTGTCTGGGGGCTGGGCAGTGCAGAGCGATCCCCAAAACAGGGCCGGGAGCGGGAGGGAGAGGATGCGGCCCCCCTGGGCTCCCCGCGGGGTGCCTGCAGCACCGGGCTGGCAGGTGCCGGGCTGAGGAGCTCCAGACTTGTCAGCGCCAGCGATGTACCTATAATTACTGTCTGATGTGCCAGAATTAGACTGGGAGCCGAGTAGTTTGATGCAGACGTGAGTGTCCTTGGCTGCCAACGAGAGGTTTAACAAGTGCGAGGCGGCGGGCAGAGCAGATCCCCCTTGTCCCTCCCCGGGCACGGCTGCCCGTGTCCTCCCCCCTTCCCTGCTGGGAACCAACTTTTGGGGAAGGATGGGTGCGGAGCAGGGTGCAGCCCCCCAGCCGGGGCTTGCGGTGTTGACAGGAGGGCGCGAGGCTGCTGCTGGGGAATGGGCTGCTGCACTCAACCGGCCGTTTCATCAGGGGGTGCACGAAACCCCAGCTCCCCACCACGCTGGGTGGTGGAGGCTAGCTGGGCCTCAGCCCCTTCTTCAGAGCTATGTAACGCCCCCGGGGTGGCTGCACGCCCTGTAGCATCCCTCTGCTCGAGGCGGCTCTATCGGCCACCCTCGGCTCCTGCATCGCTCGCCTGTTTCTCGCTGCAGGTTCTGGGTTCTCAGCTCCCGTCCGTAGCCCTGGCCGTCTGTCGCCAGCCACGCTCGGCATAAGTGACGGATACCCCCAGCCTGCACCACGGTATTAAAGCCTTTATCGTAGTCCAGGGCCTGTAACTCACAGCACAAGAACCAATAAATGGGAATGATTCAGAATCATTTAGCAGCTTCTGCTCAGGAAGAGAGAGACCAGGACCTCAATTAAGCTATTTGTAAATTGTTAATTTAAGCATTTCACTCAGATGCCTTAAATTGTTCCCTCCTGCAGTTTACAAACGGGTAAAGAGCACAGAAATATAAATGGAGCGGTGGGGAAATGCCATTTAGTTACCGTTTTCGGCAGTGGTAATAGCACTGTAGCTAACAGTGCTTTGATTTAAATCAGAGTAATCCAGGGCCTTCTTTAAAGGAAGATCGACCAGGGAGGAGCGGTCCCCCGGTGATGGGGGACCCGGCATGGGGGTGTCGAAGATGTGATGCTGCCACGGGCTGAGGGCTGCCAAAATGCCTGGGCAGCCCTGGGATCGCTGAGCCCTCGTGCCAGGGATGCTCACTTGTGTTTTTTCTATATTTTACAAAGTAATTGTTAAAAAAACCTGTATCTTTCCTCTGGGTTTAAGCCAGGTGACTGCTTCCTCTCCGGTGTGGCTGTCCTGGTGAGGTCTGGCTCCCCAGATGGGTCCACAGCGGCATCGTCAGCCGGTCTGGATGGGTGCAGCTCCCAGGGGTTGGTGCAACCACCCTGATTTACCCCATCCTGCAGATTTGCCCCCAGGCACTCGAAACACAAGACATGAATGGTTTGGCCGTGGCACAGCTTGTCAATGCTTTTAGGAGTTATGAGCTTCATCCGTGACACTTGGGAAATCTGCCCCCCCCCCTAAAGAGCCGGGGAGGAGGGAGCTTGTGGCCCCCCCACAACCCAGCGCTGCCCTGGCTGAGGCTTTCACCATGCAGGGAATTGCTTTCTCTCTGCAGAGCTACAACTGAAAGCTCCTTCCAGGGACCTAGACCAGGAGCTGGACCTGCATAAACTGCTGCTGCAGCTGCTCCGGGCGTACGTTCCTTCCTATTTCAGGGTGGCAGCTATTTTAATGCGGAACAGGGCGCATCTCCTCTAGCCCCTCCACCTGGGAAGGGACAAGGCTCAGCTCCGAATCCCGTGGCGGGGAGCGGGATTTGCTGCATCTGCGCTCAGCAAGTGAGCAAAGGGAGACGGGCGCTGAAGTACTGCGAGCGCAGAAGGACTTGGTGCTGTGCCACAGCGCCGGGTGGGAGCTGGGTGCTGCGGGCGCCAGCCTGGCCCAGGAGGTGTTGCTGCAGCAGCTCGGGGCCGGGCTGCGCTGCCAGGCATCGCTCGGGTTGTGCCGTTTGGGGAACAAATTCTCGCTTGCCGCTTCTCCAGGCGGGTTTTGGTTTCCTCACCAGCTGGGGAGCAAAGTCCCAGCCCTGTGGGCTCACTGAGTGGGTGCCGGGGCAGCTGCAGGAACAGCTTGGGCTGCGAGCGGAGCTGAGCCCTGATGCACGGTGGCACCGGTCCCCGTGGGAGGCTGGCGGGGACAGGGAGGGGAGCGCGTGGCAGGGCCCTCCCGGTGCCAAGTCCTCCCCTTGGCTCCACCTGCCACCGCTTGGCAGATCCCGGCGGATCTGTGACGGGTCCTGCCAGCACTCCCGGGCGATGCCAGCCTCGGCAGATGTTGCCTGCAGCCTCGGCAGGCGAAGCAGCCACGTGGCCCTGGTTTCTCTCCCGCAGATCCATTCCCTTCGCTCCTCCGAGGAGGCTGAGCCATCTTCAGAGCTGCCTTGACACCTCCGGGTTCTTGCTGGGGTTTAAGGCGTTTTTATTACTCGAGAACTTATCAACCATCAGTCGGCTGAGTTTAATAAGAAATTACATTCTCTGGCCCTTCAACTGCGAAATACATTTAGCTGTGTGATGTCAAAAGGTCTCCAATGGATTTTTTTATTTTTTTTTTCCTTAATCTGGCTTCCTCCTGTTTCTGATAGTAGCAGATACGATACGTCTCATGGTACAGCGCAATTACTGGCCTCTGAAAAGGAAAAGGCCTTTCTGTCCACTGAAGTCTAAGCTGTCCCCAGGCCGGTGCTCCGTCATGCCTGGGCGAGGGTCTTTATCCCGCTTGTGACGCCCGGAGGACGGGGATAAGGTCTGGTCTAAAGAGAGCTGCAGTCACAGACCCCGGAGCCACCGGCCACCCGACGCCTCTGGTTTGAGGCAGAGCTCGTGTCCTGACGGCCTGTTTTCTGGCCCAGTAATGGGCCTCGTGTGAAGAGGGGAATTCAAGCATGGCAAAGTGTTTCCTGGTGAGGAGTGCCGTCTCTGATCTCCCATCGGATCACCACCCCTCTTAGCAGATCACTGTCGTGCCTGGGTGGGTGCTGTTAGTGGAGGCTCCTTCTCTGGCCATCTGATGCTTCGAAGACCTGGGTGCGAGCAGGGAAAAGCTGTCTGTCCATCTGTCACGGGGGACGGGCTGCTGCAGGAAAAGCTTAAATCTTGCGTCTTGTTCACCCCAGCCACCGGGAACGGGGTTTCGCGCCGGGCACGCAGGTGACGCTGGGCATTGATCGCACAAGCAGATCAAACTGCCTGCAGCATGGTTGGCTTTTTCGCAAGACCTTCAGCGTTGCTTCGCTCCTGGTTAACTCTCCTTCGCCTCTCCGCGCGTCCTTGGCTGCTTGGTATGGCAGTTCGGCATCGCTGCCTGCTCCTGAGCAGCGTTGCCCACCCCGGCAGCGGCGCGCTCGGTTAGTCCCCGATATCTTGTCGTTGGGATGATGTACAATAGACCTACTGTGTGCGGCGTGTTAGGGCACCACATGCGTGAATATTGCTGTATAGACTGCGTGTGCTGAGCCCAGTGGTGAGCGGACACAAAGCCGCGCTGTCTGTCCTGGCTCGGGAAGAAGGCGGCTGTATTCCCACCCGATGACTGTCTTACTGTTCGGATCGCAACCGCAATGAGCAGCGCCAGGGCAGAGCTGGGCTTCATTGTGCTCGGGGCTGTACGCAGGCATTGTGAGAAGCAATCGTCTTTCTGAAGAGCTTGCAGATTAAGCAGGAGCACGGAGAGGTAGCATGGAGGAATTGGCTGTTGTCTGGAGGGGAGAGCACTGCCCGGCGCAGAGACCACGCTCCTCCCCGGAGCCGGCACCAGTGACCGGAGAGGGGGCACGGAGTCAGGCATTGGGCACCCTTCTCCCTTGCAGGCACATTAGGTGCTGGTGCCGTCTGGAAACAGCTCCTTGGGCAGCTGCTGAGAGCAAAACCATGTCTGGCACTGCAGGTGTAAATGCAAGCGTCCTACCCTGCCGTGTTAGCTGCTTTTACCAGCCTCTCCCTGCGAATTGCTGGCTGACACAGCTGCCCAATGCTCTCGAGAGCATTGGGCTCTTTGCGAGCACGGGTGGCTCTTGCCACCACGCTACCAGCTCAGGCGGGCACTGCAGGAGAAGCCACAGCCTTTGAAAGCCCCGCAGTGGGAAGATCTACCTTTGGATTTAAAAAGAGGCGTTTGCCTCTGTTAGGGAGCAAGTGTAGCTGGGCTTTCAGGGTGTAGGTTTGGGTCATGGTGCCCCTTCCCATGGTGACAGCAGGACCTTCCTGGGGACCGTCCCCTTGGTGTTGGTGCAGCAGCGCCCAGGCGCTGGCAATGCTGGTGGGACCCGGGATGGTGCCTGGCACCCACTGTCCCTGCTGCGAGGGAGGTGGTGGAAGGGTCCTGGGGTAAACCTGGGTGCTTGGTGCTGCCCACAGCTCCTGCCCCCATCCTCCGGCAGCTCAGTTCCCTGCCTGTGAAATGGGGGACGGGTGCTGCTCTGTCCCCCAGGAGCGTGGGGGACCGTCAGTGCGATGGATGTGAGACAGCAATAGATTTGCAGGCAGGCCCTTCGGAGCAGCTCTCAAACTGCCATAATGCTTATTTACTTCTCATCGGCAGAGCAATTAGAATTAAAAGGTCACCCCATCCTCTGGCCCTCCCTGCAGTGGGACTGCGGGAATGAGCCAGGTTTCAGGGATCGGCGGAAAGGACAATTAATCCTTGCTGCCAGCAATAATCGTGTTTGCTTTTCCAGCACAGCATCTTCCCATCACTACACCCTCCTCGTGCCCTCGCATGTCCAGCTTCAGCTCTAGCATCCCTATCCTCTCCCTGTGGCAGGGAGGAGTCTGCATCTTCCCTGCTGCTCTGGGTGCTGGCACGCAAGAAGGCTGGGCAAGCTTCCCAGCCCTGCCACTGACCTGCTGTTTGCCCTTGGTCATGTCTCCTCATCTCTCACCTCCCATCCACCTTGCCTGTGTTGACTCAGAGCTCTTTGGAGCGTGTCCTAACTCTTCCCCACGGTGTTGGCCCAGCACAGTAAGCGTGGCTGGTGCCAATACAAATAACACACAGGCCACAGATAATATAGGCACAATAAAAATGTGGAGGGGGACATGTCCTTGGCCCCAAACAGAAGGAGGAGGGGGAAGAAGCCCCCCCTGTGCATGTGGTGTGCAGGAGCCAGCCCAGCCTCCTTGCTCAGCGCTCTCCAGAAGTGCTCAGCAAAGAGGAGCAGGATTTTTTTTGGGGGGTGGGGGGGTCGTCATGGCAGAGCACGCAATGAATCCTGCCTGCCTGTGCCAGCCGTGACTCACGGCTGCGGCTGTTCGAGAGCCTGGAAGGGCTCCAGCCAGGAGCTCAGCGCTCCCGAGTTTCTCCCTTCTTGCTCTGCCACCACTGGGCTGTGAGCCAGGAGCGCTCCTGTCCTTCCTCCATCTATGCCTCAGTTTTCCCATCTGAAAAATGGGGATAAAGCCTACCTGCAGGTCTTCGGTGTGTGATTTCCTGGGCTCTACACCCCTTCCCACCCGGGGCTGTCTGGGCTGTGGTTTCAAGGCTTGAGTGCTCGGAAGTCCGTGAGATAGCCTTTAGGATGCCAAAATGAGCTGGTGCAGCAGGGCAGGCTGGCTGGGGAGAAACACCGGGAATGGGGAATGGGGGGAAAAAAAGGGGTGAGTTTGCAAAGCCTCTTCCCAGCACTGGAAAAGAGGGGAGAGACCTGGAAAGGCGGGAAGGACTGAGGCAGGTGGGGCTCTATGGCACGAGAGACTGGAGCTGGGCAGAGCACGCGCCGTCATCAGCCGTTAGCTGGGATTGCTCTGCCGCGGGTGTCGGGAGAAACTCCCCTTGCAAGCCCGGCAGTGCGCGGGCAGCGTACAGGCAGCAGAGAGCCGTCTCCTGAGCAGGTGAGCCTTTTCTCCACGTAAGGTGGTTTAATTGGCTTCCATCTAGTTGATCAGCAAAGTGCCCTTTGGTGGGTTTCTAAATCCGTGCAAATCAGGATTCTCAGAGCAATGCTGAGGCCGTGGTGGTTTCAGCTGGATATTTCATACTTTTGGCAAGTCGAAATGCAGCTCTTGGCTCTCCTGTGACTGGGGGCCGGGGTGGAAGTGTCCCCATAAGTGCACGTCTGGGTGGTTTCAGGGTGCTGCTGGCTTTGCTACTGCCCGGTGGGCTGCTGGGGTTTGCTCTTAAATGCATTTCATCGGTGTTTGGGTGCTGCTCAGTAGTAGCTCAGCTGAAGAGGATCCTTACAGGGCAGGTCGGGGTTGTGCTGGGGGTCCTGGTCCCGCAGGACTGCCTTGGGTTGGGGTAAGACTGAGTTTTGGGGTACCTGTGGCTGGGTCAGCATCTCCCCCAGGGCCCTGGGGGAAGAGACACGCAAACAGCCCCTGAAATGCAGGCACAGTGATGGTCTTGATTAGTTTGGATGGACCGAGACGAGCTGGCTTGTACCTCCATCATCTCTCAGGCCTTTGCTGCCTGTTCCTCCTTCCTTCGGGATAACCTTCTCAGCCCCTGCCGGGGCCAGCCCGGCCGGGGGAGTTTCTGGGCAGCTTTGGGAAGGGTTGCTCCAACCTGGACAAAACCCATCCAGCAGCAGGTTGTGACCTGACTTGGCTTAGCACGGCCAAGGGCCAGATCCAGCGGTGTGTCCTGAGGGCGAGATTTTTGCAGAGAGACCTCTCCTGTGAGCCCTGGGAGCCCGCTGCAGATTTTCCTTCGCCTGAGCTCCCCCGGGGCCGGCGCGGGAGCAACCGGGGGCCAGCCCTTGCAGACAGGGCAGGACTTGGGGTGGCCGTGCCCCGGGCTGGGCAGCTCCGTGGCATTAGGGAGGCAAATGGGCTCTCGTGTCCCCAGCACCGAGCAGCTCTGGTCCCCTGTACGTGTGCACCCTCCAGGCTTGCACCCGGGGAGGGTGGGAGCACGGGAAGGGCTCGGTGAGTGGCACCGGCAGCTCGTGGCACACCGGCAACCTGCGGCACGCCGCCGGCGGGCCCTTGCTTTGGCAGGGCAGGGAGGGGGCAGCGCGGCAATCTGCAGGCGCTGATGGCTGTGCATGGCTGTGCACTGGCTCCTGGCTGCCAGCCCATGTGATGTGTTTGAGGGGGCACACTGACATTTCAAGAGGAAGGGAAAAAAAGAAAAAAAAAAAAATACCCAGAGACCCACGGGGAGCTCTGAAACGCCTGAGCCAGAAAAGAGAGCAAGAGAGACAGTCGTCCGCACGGAGGAGAGGAATAAAGCCGGGCAGGGGGGAAAAGTTGCCGGGGTAGGGAAAGGATGTAAGCAAAAGCGCTGGCTTGGAGCCGGGAGGATGCGATGGCTACTGGCAGAGAAACTGGGGCAGCGAGTGCCAGCCATGGAGACAACCCCAGCGCCTGCCTGCCGGCCGCGTGCCCCTCGCTAGCTCGGGGACAGGAGCGGGGACCGACGGGCGACAGGAGCTGGGTGGCACCAGACCGCTGGCTCGGGAGCTCCTGCATCCATCCGCCCCGTGCACCGGCACCGCTCCAGCTCCGCTTCTCCGTGCGGGGGATCCAGCTCTGGATGTAAGGTGACAGTCACCGCACGGTTGAGCGCTGACTGATTGCTGCACGCAGGCTTCCTCGAGGTCAGTGCCGTGTAATAAGGTCGGTAACAATCCACCTAGCTGCTCACTTTCGCTGCATACATGTTTAATAATGATCCGATTCTGTATTTAATTAACATAAACAGCTAACGCAACTCGATACGTCTCCTTAGATTTAACTTGACAGAGACGGCATGTTGCTTTAAATGCCAAGTGATTAGTAAAACCATATTTAATCTGGTTTAAACATATGCGATAAGATGCATGTGTTTGTCGCACAGATTTTGGAGCCGTGCTCCGAGCCGTCTCCTGGTTCCTCTCGGCTGCCTGGGTGCGACCATGCTTCCTCGCTGGGCAAAGCATCCCTTTGGCGCTTCCCCTAGAGCCGTGCCGAGGCTGCGGGAGCAGGAGAGACCCGCTGAGCCCGGGGACTACAGGCTGACTCCGTTGCTCGTGGGTATGGACTGGAGGGGGGACACGGTGGGGGAACGCGGGCTCCGGAGGCACCGGGTGATGCTGGCCCCTCGGGGACAGTCCCAGCCCCACGCAGGTGGGCTCTGCCCCGGGAGGCGATGGCGCAGGCTGGGCTGGATGCCCGGCGCTGGTGGGAGGAGGCAGGCAGGGCTGCAGGCAGCTGCTGCTGCCCTCCTTTTGCTTGAATAAACCTCGCTGCCTTGGACAGCTTCTGACTGGCGCCGGTGGAAGGGCTGCAGGGTGGAGGGGCTGTAGCTCTCCCTCCCCGGTGCCGGCGGGGGTAAGGAAGGGCAGGAGGCAGCACGAGGGTTTGCTCAGCGCCGGCAGGGACGGGAGGCATGGCATCTGCCTCCGGGGATGGCGCGGTGGCCTTGTCCTGGTGCCACCCGCAGCAGGGCGCGCGGCCCCTCCGAGGTGGAACGTACCGGGGCATGTGGTGGAGCAGGCACCTGGGTGTCCTCACGCCCTGCGGACAGCGGGGGGACACATCCCAGCAGCATCCCTGGGCCACGGTCTGCGTGCCAGAGTCTTTGATTGGGCTGACAGCAAAGCCCGGTTGGATCTGAACCCGTGTTTTCGAATTCTGAGTGCGCTTTCCTGCATCGAAGAGGCTTTAGATGTGGATCTGAGCAATTTTTTTCAGCATTTTTGGTTTTTAACTAGCTGTGACTAACCGGGCTGGCACAGCAGGCTGTGGCCAACCACCTACATGCTACCTGTGCGCTTATAAATAGAGTCTGTTCTCTGCACCCCATTTGGAGCGTTCCTGGGCTCCTGAGCCCCTCCGTAACACCGAAACTGCTTCTTCCAGACTCTCCCCCGCAGCTG
>VZTL01066112.1:0-11602 GCA_013400535.1 Scopus umbretta | reverse complement strand
CCCGGCTTTGCAGAAGCATGGTGGGGGCAGCTGCGTCTCTGGGGCTGTTCCTGAACTGCGGCACTGGTCGGTGCTGGGAATCCTCCAGGGAGACCCACAGGGCAGGAGGGTGGGTTCTCGGAGCAGCAAGCGTTCCCCTGTCTGCAGGGGAAGGGGGGATGGAGACGGCAGCCTTGCAGATGATGGGACTCCAGGGGCCCAGTTCCCGCTGCTGTCCCAGGTTCATCCCGAAGGCTTCTGCCCCGAGGCTGAGCACAAGGCAAGACCTGGATTCGCAGGGAGACTTGGCTCCGCTTCACTGCACGACCGCGTGTGAGTCACTGCCCCGCATCCATGCACACCCTGCACGGAGGCAGGCGCCGCACTCGCCTGTCTCGGCGTGGTGGTGGGAGTCAGCGGGCACTGCCAAGATGCTGGGAAAACTCTGGGTCCTTTCGGGAGATGCCAAACACTGATCCAGCAAGGGCACCCTGCTGGGCATAAAGGCAGAATGTGGCTCTGCCCATGCTTTCCCCCTGCTCCGACACTGGCTCCAACCCCCTCGCGTCTCAGCATCCCCACCTGCAGCCAGACCCCTGCACTCTGGGGCAGGCCCTTTCCTCCCCCAGCCCCGTGCCTCAGTTTCCCTCTCCTGTCCGGGGCCAAGGGGGATCCCCAGGCTCGGACCCGGCTGGCACCGCCTGGGATAATCCCATCCCAGTTGCCAGGCCGCCGGCTGCACCGCCTCGAATCGCTGCTGCCGCGTGGGTGGGAGACGAGACCACAATGCGGCTTGTGTTTATGCTGTGAAGAGCCTGGCCCCTTCCACCCTCTCCTCTTTATTTTTATCCGGTGTCCTCGAGCTGCTGGCATCTCCCCAGCCGCTGTGCCATCCCCGCCAGCTGAGGACGCGGCCTCTTGCCAGGGCACGCGGGGCTCCTTTCTGCTCGGGTCCCCAGCGGGGAAGGCTCTGCCCCAGGCAGGGAAGCTCTCCATGTGCAGAGGATGCCGCCAGCTTCGGCCTCCTACCAAAAGTCGGGGAGGAAGCTGATGGCAGGGGAAAGATTTGCCCTGGCGCTCTCAGCTGTGAGCCATCCTTCCCGCATCGCCTCGCCCTCCATGAGCTCACCCCCTGTCCGTCTTGTTTTCCCTTGCCGAAGTGAGGGCAGCTCCCTTCTGCCTCCCGCTGCAGTGGGATCAATGCTTCCCACCGCTGGGGCGTCCGAGGCGGCCGGGACAGGTGGGAAGAAACCCTGGCTCGGATGCTGCCCTTCCCGCAGGGCGACGGGGGCTTTGCTGCCCACCGGCTGCCTCCGGAGCATCCCCTGATGCTACCAAGGTCTGCTTACCGGGCCCGTGGCACAGGTCAGGTCACACCCGTGCTGCTGCAGGCATCCGGAGCGCCCCGTCCCCTGCCACCAGAGGAGGGGGGTCCCCTGCTCCGGCCGGGAGCGCAGGAGCTCGCCCCAGCATTTGCAGCTCTACCAGCTGCTGAGCTTGATGCTGCGAGGTGCAAGCGGAGCCGCTTAGCCGCCATGATCAGTCACACAAGGCTTATCCACTGACAGACCCCCCCCGACTGCTTTGTCAGCAGAGCCCACCCCACCGGGCTCTTGCTCTTCAGCATCACAGCCGCCTCCGGACCCGCACGGCTGTCTGCCAGACAGCCACTGCACAGGAGAGCAGGGACGGGCCTGCCACGGTGGTCCCCTCCAGTCCCTGCCCTCCTGCGATGGTAGGGATGGCTCCTAGCTTGGAGGTGGCAGTTGATCCCGGGGAGCTGCTGAGCCAAGGAGACAGTGTGAGGAGGAGGAAGGACAGGGGCCCGTTCATGCTTTTCAGCTGCTGCCGCTGCTTCAGTGGGATGCCCGCAGTGCGAGCGGGCAGGGGGACAGGCAGTGTGGGGGCAGGCAGCCCTGCCTGCAAAAGCAACCCGCAGCGGAGCTGCAGGCTGAGGTGGGCAAGGCTGGAGGGGCTCCTCAGCGTGGCGGGTCCCCCTTCCCTGGGTGGGAGCACGGGGGCCAACCTGCCTCGTGTGCCCCATCCCAAAGGAGGGATGCGGGGATGGGACTCCGGGCAGGAGGGTGCTGGTCCTGAGCACAAAGTGAACAGCCAGGCGTGCTGGCCCTGCGCTTGGCACTGCCGTCCATGGGAGTTAGGAGGTGAACTGCCATTTCCATGTGCACGCGTGGGTGTGATAACACCCAGTGAGGTGGGAAGTAGCTGCTGCTTTTTACAGGGCTGGCCAGATGGGATTTCTCTTTCAGTTTGGGTTTGACAATGACATGGGAATTTATCCGGTTGTTTCTCCCCTTCCAAAGTAAAGGAGCTGCTTGTCAGGGCAGCATCGCGGAGAGACGCCAGCTGGACCGCCCCGAGCTCCAGCCAGGGAGCAACCAGTGCGCACCAACGCAGCGCGCAGCTTCGGGCCGGCTCCTCATCGCCGCGCAGCTCCGGCAGCATCAGCCGGGCTGGCACTAATGGGGTGCAGGCAGCGTCCAGGGCACGTAGCGGCTGGGGACAGGCAGGGCCAGGTCGGCAGAGTCGCATCCGGACTGCCACCGTGCGAGGGCACCGTGCCCCTGCCTGCCTTCAAGGAGCCAAGCAGTGTCCTAGCCACCGTGCCGGCAAAGCGGGGCCGCAAGGTCTGCGCTAAGCCGGTGGGAAGTTTCCGATGAAGCGGTTGGCGGGTGGTGTTTTATTTTCCTTGGTTCCACTTGAATTTGGGAGTGAAAGGCACGGCGGGGAGCTCGCTGCCTGCTGCTGAGCCTGGGCTGAGCCACAGCTTGGTGCTGCGGGGAGGGACCCTCGGGAATGGGGAGAGGAGGTGGGAGAAACGCATCCCCCACCACCCGGGGGGCTGCCCGGGCATAGCACAGGCATGGGGGAGGTTTGTCCCGGGACAGATATTAACGGTCCCTCATGGGCAGCCTTGGCATCGCCTGGCTTTTTCCAAGTGGCGTGGTGCCGTGTCTCCATCAGCCCGGGAGCAAGAAGGCGGCAGGGAAGCTTCAGCCCAGCCGCCCGTCGGCTTTCGCTCCCCGTATTGCTCACCCGGCACTGTGAGGCATGGGGGGGGGGCGTGCAGACCCCGGATCTGTCCTGCTCCCGGCATCCCCACGGGACAGGGCAGCCGCAGCCCATGGGCTCAGCCCGAAACAGGGATGCACTTCTCTGCAGACTGATTTTCAACAAACAGGTCTGGCTGCGTAAAGCACTGGTGATGGTTGAACCCGCTCGGCTTGTGGCAGTGGTGCGGGCAAAGGAGGCTTGTGTCCCCCCCCCGGCGTGTCGGCTGGACGTGGCTTCGGGAGGAGGACACGGGCAGCTGTGTGGCTCCTGGCACTTTTTGGCTGCGTTTGCTGGTCCCATCGTGGGGATGAGACGGGAGCCTGGGGCTGGTCCCGGAGGGCGCTTGATTTCCGTGCCCCCATCCCAAAATGAGTTCAAATAGCGAGCGGCTGAGGCAGGGACAGGAACCCCTTGGGGCAGCGATGCCTCTGAAGGTCCCTTTGCCCCAGCAAGTCCTGGCTCAGGCAGGGGGGGATTTCTGCGGTCCCCCCCGAGGTCGGCTCTGCAGCACAACAGGAGTTAAGTGCAGCCGGAGCAGGAGCCATGTGGGCTCTCCCTGCCCTTCCCAGCTATCGCTCGGGTCCCCCGGGGCCTGGCAGCAGTGTGGCAGGGAAGGGGTTAGCGCCGAGCGGGGCTCTGGGTGCTGGGCAGCCTCCTCGGGTGCTGTGCAGGCAGCGGGCAGGCAGCGCGCCAGCTGCAGCCTTTGGGAGGAAGGCAAGCGCATCCCGGTCTTCCCGCTGCCTTAATGGCTGGGTGCGGGGGAGCCGCATCGCTCCGAGGGACTTCTATTCTTTCGCCGCCCTTTCTCCCCAAATGTACTCTCTCCTTCCCCTCCCCTCGCCCCTTTTTGTACAATTGCTTTCTTGGACTATTTTTCATGCTCCGCTAACTGCCATTGCCTTCGCGGCTTGCGTGAGCCTTGCTGCCTCATGAAGATTTATGAAACTGCAGTAATAAACTGTGTTTGAAAGATCCTCTTTATGATAAAGCCCTGCCACGCTGCTGGTGGGGGGGGATCCGAGCGGACCATGCCGCTGACCCTGCAGCCACTCTGACCCGGTGTGGCTCTGACGGCGCGGGGAAGGGTTTCGGGGGCCTCTCCCACCCCCGTCTCCCGGCGAGGGAGCAGGGAGCTGGTGGAGATCTGCTACTTGGGCTGCAAAGCACCAGTCCTGAAGAGCATCACCCAAAGCACGGTCGGACTCTGGTGCCTCTGGTGCCTCTGCTCTCCTGGGAAGGAGGCGATGGCCGCATCCTGCTAGGAGTCCGGGCTCTAGCCCCGGCACAGGTGACGCCTCTGCTGGCAGGTAAGGAAGATGGATGGATGAATCGGCAAAGAGAGCCACCGCTGCGCTCCCTTAACCCCCCGCTGCTCAGAGAGGGGCTTGCCAGGATTTACCGTGGGATTTTGGCTGTCGTGGGAGCCCTGCGCCCAGCCAAGGAGCCGCCTTCAGCCCCTGCAGACCTGGGGGCTGCCTCCCCCATCCCGCCGAAGCAGTTTGCCGGCCGCCGTGGAAGCTGTCCTGCGCCTGCGGGTAAGCGACGGGATGGTCCCTGTGCCGGGGACACATCCCGGAGGGGCACCCCGCTTGGCTGGGCTGGGGCAGTGCCGAGATGGGGACCCTGGGCAGGCTCCGGCCACTGGCTCTCCCACCCCAGTGACCTACTTGGAAGCAGTCCTGGGAAGCACTTTCCAGGGATCTGATGCTGCCGTCATTGGCAGCGGGGCAGCCGTGTGTGGGTACCACTGCTCCAGCATCCGTGCACAGTCCCTGTATGGGAGGAAGAGAAACAACTTGGTGGGGGGATTTTGGGTGGCAGGATGTAATTATTCCCTTGGGATGAGGCCAGGAGGGAAGGATTAGCACCCTTTTCTCATGCATAGTGCCAGGGAAGCACAACCGTGGGTGGTTTAATGTCCCTTTCCGAAGGAGCCCAGGTACCGAGTCAATGGCTGGTCCCTTATTAAGCGGTCTCTGCCCGCTCCGGACTGGGATATCCAGAGGGGAAAGGTGGCCGGCACGGGGACAGGTACATGTGTGTCTGCGGTGGCTTTTCTTCCTTAGTGGGGTTTGTGGATCACGGGGTTCGTGGTGCTGGGGCTGTCTCCCCCCCAACTTGCTCTGGAGCCCGACGAGGGATGTGGGAGCGGATGCGGCACAGCCGGGGGTGGAAGAGCCCCTGATGGCATCCAGCTTTCCTCTGACCCCTGTGCAGATTGTGCAGGGCTTTTCAAATCATCCTTTTTAGTAGTCAGCAGAGAGACAGCGAGCTGGCGTGTTCCACTCTCGGAGCATGTAATTAGGGAGCGGGGAGCTGCATGCTGATGTGTGGCTTGGCAGCGAGAGGAGGAGGAGGGTGGGAGCGAGCCGGGAACGCGGCCTCACTCCAGGGCTGCTAAACCCGGGGCTGGTGGAGGCGCTGGGGAGGCGGCTGCAGGTTCCAGCCCCTCTCGCACCCCCAAGCCCCCCTCTCTGCACCTTCCTCCGGCGCGAGGCCTCCGCACTGCTGCTCTCCCCAGCGAGGGAGAGGAGCTGCGGCTCCTTCCTCCCAGCCCTGTCACTCCTGCAGCTGGGAGCTTTCAGGGTGCCCCTTCATCCCTCTTTCCTAGCCTTCCTGGACATCCCATTCCGATGGGATGTGACAAGGCCAGGAGGGCCAGTGGCACTCGGGATCTGGCACTGCAGAGGGGCTGGTTTGGTGGGGATGGGCCATGCCGGGCACACTGCCTGTGCCGGGGGGATGCCCGGGGTCCCACTCTCTCTCCCTCCGCCAAGCCGAGACCTCCCTGGCTGCTGCCGAGGATGCTCCAGGGCACTGCCAATGGGCACCCAGTGCTGGGGCTGGGATGGGTGCCGGGTGCTGGATGTGGCCCCCCGGCATGTCTCCACTGCTTTGCCACCGTAGAGCAAGCGCTTGAGCAACCGGCCGAGGGCAGGAAGGTGTTTTCTGCCTGGTAGCAGCAAACCTTCGGTGAGAAGCGTGTTTTACGGGGGGCTGCTATGTGAAAGGAGAGGTGGGAATGCAGCTCCCGGGGCTCAGCAGGGCGGTACAGGAGAAATTGCTCCGTCTGCATTTCCCACCAGGGCTGGAGTTTAGCAGAGGCTCCTCAGCCGGTGGTGCCCGGGGACCCGGGGACGATGCTCTCAGCCCTGCACTGCACTGCCTTCTCCTCTGCCAGCAGAAGGACCGAGGTGTCCCCTCTGACATCTCTCCTGTGCCGCTTTCCCTGGGGGATCTCGGGGCATTTTGCGCGAGACCGATGCGCCGCCACGACCTCCCCTGTGCAGGGGTGACGCGGGGACCCGGCTGAGCAAAGCAGCGAGGTGGGAAGGGACCGGGAGCTTCAGCTCTTGCTGAAATTCAGCCACCATCTTCTGGGCACAGGGGTGAGAGTCCCCTGGCCGAGGTCATGCTTGGTGATGGAGCAGTGGGCGAAGAGAGCTGGGCCGGTTGTTTTTTGGAGGAGGAAAGGGGGGATCAAGCTTTGGCGGGAGTAAGGATGTCCCTGTGTCATCTGCTGAGAGCATGGTCTCCCTGCCTGGCTCATAGCAAACCCCTCGTATGACCTTGAGCCGAGGAGTTATGTCTGTAGCACGCGCTGGAGTCCTGTCCTACATTAATAACGCAATCAGTTGATATAAAGCTAATATGTTGCGCTGATAAATAATTAAGGGAGAAGGAAAAACTCTCCGTGATTTGCTTAACAGGAGCTTGAGAAGGAAGGGAGGGGAAAAAAAGGACAAGGAGGGAGATGAATAATGAATCAAGGTTAAATGGCGAGCAAAAAAGGAAAGCCTTAACGTGGTGAATCCCTGCAAGACACATGCTGCAGGTTGCCCAGCTGGTTAGTGGCGGCAAAGACAGCTCGTGGCCTTGGCGCAGGCACGGTGGCAGTAGCTGGGACCAGCCTAGGGCTGTGTGGCACGAGACCCTCAAAGGTGGCTTCTTGGCTTGGGGGTCGGTGCCCCGGGGCCGCTCCGGGCGGGTGTGGGGCTGGGCAGGGAATGGGGGCCGCCGGGTGGCCTCATCCTGCAGCCCCCAAGGAGGTGCCGGGCGCTGGTAGCGTGCGGGGACTTCCAGGCGTTCGTTACCGCTCACGCTGTGCGCGCTCGGCACAACTTCCCTGGAAATCAAAATCACAACGTGCAGCTAATGAATTATTAGCAAAGGGACAAGTCCCTTTTGCCTCACTGCACGCGTGACCGCCTGCCTGCCGCCCTGCCTGCGCTCGCTGCCTGCCCTGCCCGCCCGGGATGGGGTGAGCTCTGCGAGAGGGCTGGGATGGGCCGGAGCATCCCGGCGATGCCCGGCGGAGGTGCCGGGTCTGGGGCCCGAGGGAGCAGCGGCTGCAGGATGGGGGTCTGACCCGCCGGCGGGGGTCTCCGGCAGGGCCTGGCAGGCAAGGCGTGGGGGGGTCCTGCCTGCCGCTGCGGGCAGCAGCACAGCGCAGGCGCTGACGGGCAGACACGAGCCTCCCTCCGCCCTGGCCCATATTTCATTTTCTTTTTGGTTTGTCCGTGTGTCCGTGTCTACCTGTCTGTCTGTGCCCCGGAGCGCTGCCCGGCTCCTGTGTCTTGTCTGTGCTGTTTTAATGACCCAGCGCTGTTTTATTCATGTTTTGATCTGAACATCGTGGTGTCGGTGGGACCCCAGCCCCTCCATCCCTCTTGCTACCCCTTGCCCCATCCATCTCCTGCCACCACCAGCCCCGTGCCCGGGAGCAGGGACACCGCTGCCATCGCAGGGTGATGAACCCTGCATCCACCAACCTCCTGGTTGTATCCCGTTAAGGGATAATCCCGCTCCACCTAGGCTCAGCTGTCACTTCTAGCTTAAAATCCCCTCCCCGTCCCCGAATCTCAGCACCCCAGCCCTGCCCCGTAGCAGCGGGGCCACCCCGGGGCCGGCCCTGACCCCGCTCTACTCTCCCCCCCCCGTGCAGATCCCGAGAGGACGAGCACCCACATGATCTCGGCGGACGATGCCGAGTACCCACGGGAATACCGGACCTTGGGCAACGGCACCCGGCGCTTCTCCAACGTAGGGCTGGTGCACACCTCGGAGCGCCGGCACACCGTCATCGCCGCCCAGAGCCTGGAGGCCCTCACCGGCCTCCAGAAGTCGGAGATGGAGCGCAAGCGGGACGCCTTCATGGACCACCTGAAGAACAAGTACCCGCAGCATGCGCTGGCGCTCCGGGGGCAGCAGGAGCGCATGCGGGACCAGGTAAGAGGCGTCTTCTGGGGGTGTGGGGGGGACGGGGACCCCATCTTTGGGGCTGTCTGGGGGAGAAGAGGCTCACTGGGAGCTTGGGTGGTGCACGAAATGGGTGGCCGCTTGCAGGAGCCCCGGCGAGCAGCATCCTGCAGTCGCGGGGGGGGAGCATGCAAGGCTGGGGGGGGGTCCCAGGTGGATTTAGCCTGCCACATGGGAGGATTCAATCCCGCTGGCTGTTGGCAGCCACGGGGAGGAGAGGGATGTTTCTCCGTGCAGAGGACATCAGTGCAAAACCGTGGCCGGCACAAGCACCAGGACGGGGATGCTTTCTGAGCCAGGGTGGTTCAGTGCAGCTCCTGGGGCAGATTTCTCCCCCCGGCTGCCCGGTGTGGTGCCAGGGTGGCTGGTGAGCTTGGGGGACCACAAGGCAGGACGAGCAGAGGCAGCGAGGGGCCGCGGCTCTGCCCCGGCAGGTGCTGCTGTGCTGCGCGGGACGGGATGCAGACGGGCAAGGGCTGCCCGGGGTTTGGTACCCACACGGGGATGTCCCTTGGTTGCCTGTTCCCCAGGGACTCAGTCCTCACCCAGGGACCAGCCGGTCCTCGGAGCGGGACAGCGGGTGGCGTGCCTGGGCACCCCTGCTGAAAGCAGCAGAGCCCAAGGGTTGAACGGTTCCTGGGGCAATATCCATCCCCCGTGCCTGGGGGTGCCCCCCAGGACCAGGCAGCACCCCAGGGTGTTGGGGAGCCCGGACCACTCCTTGTCTGGGTAGCAGTGATGCCCCAGGGATGCTGTCGGGGCAGCAATAAATCCCCACCTCAACAGGCACTTTTAGAAAAAGGCACAGGGGAGGGTGAGCGCGGAGCAGCTGGAGGAAGTGGCTGGAAAGAAATCTTATATCATCTCCAACTAGACGCCTCCCCGAGGGACGGAGGCGACAGCTCCCAGACCTAGCACGGCGGAAAGAAATCCAGCTTTGTAAGGAAAACCGGCGGGGCCCCGGCGTGCCACCCGCGCCGCAGCGTCGCTGCCTCCTCCAAGCCATCGCCCACCTTGCACCCTCCCTCACCCTCCGGGGCTGCTTTGGGGAGCACCAAGGGGGGGTCCCCGCTCTGCAGCCCCTCTCCTTGCAAACAGCTCGTGGCTGGATGCACAGGGGAGCGGCCAAATCCTGCACAGCTGCCGGGGGGCTGCGGTGATTTGCATCAGCCGAGCGCCCAGGTTTTGGCTAAGGGCTGATCACCGATGGTGGCTTTGCCATCGCCATCGGCCCGAGCGGGGCTGCGTGCCGCACACGGCGCACGGTCCACACCTGCGCTGCCACTGGCGCGGCATTTCTAGCCGCAGAGTGATATTTCTCAGTAAATAAGTAGGAATCTTTCCTTTATTATCACAGATTTAAAGACTGGTTTTTTTAAGCAGTAGGTATAAAAAAAAAAGTCCAATTTGTGTTGGCTCGGGGTCTGAGAGGCTTAGCAGGATTTTTTTAAAAGGTGAAAGAAAGATGATCTGGATTCTGGAATTACCTTCTTTATTTCTGAAGCCCCTCGCTGGGGGCCGTGGGTGCCCAGTGGGACCGGGGGGTGCCTGGGACTCTATGGGCACCGGTCACTCCCAGCCTGGCTTTTTGGGGCTCGGGTGCAGAGGGGTGAGGGCTCCCCTGCATGGCCGCGCAGGGCCACGGCCCCGGGCTGGGTGCTGGGCAGGGGCACAGCTCCATCCATCAAGCGTCACCTTCTTGCAACTGGCATGGAAAAAAAACCCCAAACAACCCCAAATCCTATCTTTTTTCTCTTTTTTTTTTTTTTCTTTTTTCCCTTCATTTTCGCGGCAGGCGGTAAATAATAATGGGGAGAAAATGAAACTAGAAACACTGGAAACCCCCGGTGCCAACCTTTAAATGACATTGGGATACAACACTCTGGGCCTGCCTGAAACGTTTGAAACTTGCTTTCCTATTCTAGGGGAGCCTGGCAGGTATTGCAGATCACAGGCTTTGCTATTTTGTTGGGGTTTTTTGTTAGGGTTTTTTTTTTTTTTAAATTACATATGAGAGAGTTTACAAAATCAGAGGTGAATAGAAACATTTCATAAATGTCAACATCCCTTTCAGCGTGGCAAAGCCTGCAGCAAAACACCATTGTAATCATGCATAGGAATGGGAAAGCGAGAGCAATATTAATTTTAATCATATGTATATATAACAGAGCAGAAAAAAAAAAAAAAAAACAGGCAAATAATTGTACCAACACCCAGCAGACTGCTAGCAAATCTGCGGAGAAGTCCAAGGTGGCAGCTAGCTAATTTAAAAGCCAGATGGGAGAACGCTTTAAACGGGGATGTTAACAATAAAGAGAGAAAAGGGAATCGGGACGAGATGGCTGACGGAGCACGTCAGCTGCCGGGCTTTGGGTCTGCATTTGGGGTAAATCCTGCCCCAGGGTGGGGTAAATCCTGCCCCAGGGTGGTGTAAATCCGGCAGGACAGGGATGGCATGGCCGGGGTTTTTGTCCCTCTGTGCATCGCTGCTCTGGGACGTGCGATTTGGCCGGGGCCGTGCCCCCCGTGCCCGGTATCGAACATGTAGAAAGTTAGGAACATTTAGAAAAATAACAAGGTAAGGGTTTCAAGGGGGTGCCCCTTCACCCCTCCCTGTTTCGCACCAATATCCACATTGCTTTTGGATGCGCTTTTCTGCATGGGGCTCGGAGGATGTGTACCGACCGGGAATGCATGGTTTTACACAGACAAATTATAAACCCCAGAAAATAAGGGATTACAAACCCTCCCTTGCCTGTAGCCAGTTAAACGCGTGCATGCCAGCTGTATCGCCATTAAGCCCTGGCTACTCCAGCACCTTGCAGCTCGTAAGCTGCAGCGTGGGGTTAAATACCGCAGCGGAGCTGGAGCAGAAACATGCCTCTTTCAGGTCTAAATAAAAGTATATAAAAGCTGGGATTTAAGCTCGTCCAGTCCTGCTGCAGGAAAAAAAAAAAAAAAAGGAAAAGGCTCGAGCTGAGCGTTAACGTGTCGGTGGCTGCCTGACAGCAGCAGATTTGCAGCTGCCCAGAATAAATCCGACTTTGGAATAACTAAATAACAGCCAGCGCAGATGTACGTACCCACCAGGCCAGGCCCCGCTCTTTCCGGCCTCGCCAAGGGGCCTCGCCGGCATCGCCGTGGTCTGCCCGGCCGTGGGGCGCGTGGGTGTGCGGTAGGGCAGGAGCAAGCCCGCAGGCAGGGATGTTTGATGCAGCTGGCTTTGTGCCTCAGTTTCCCCAAAATAAAGCGGTGGGGTTTGCCGCTTCCCTGCTCTGCAGTGGGGCGTGCT
>VZTL01066110.1:0-46383 GCA_013400535.1 Scopus umbretta | reverse complement strand
AAATAAAATAAAATTTAAAAAAGCCTGCTGCTAATTTGTTGGATTGGCTCTGGACTCTCTTCTTCACTACATCTTGCTCCTCCAGCAGATACTCTTCTCTTGTAATGTTGTATTATCAAAGACCCAGTATTTCTGACCTAAGGTGTGCACCATGCTAGCCTTCAGTGAGGCTGTCGTTAGTGGTCTGCAGCCACTCCGCAGCGCAGTGCCACCTTCCTGTTGTGGCATAATTAAGAGTGTGACTTAGGCACTTAGTGGAGAGATGTTGGTGTGGTGAGAACCTGTGTATCTGGAAAATACAGGAATTCCTGGTCCAGATTGATCACCAATGCCTACCTCCTAGAATAGGGTGTATCACTGGCCCCTGGTCCAACTGGCTGGTGTAGATGGTGAGGGTGAGAGCAGTGAATGAGGGCAGGAAAGGGGAATACACTTTGCCTTTCACCTCAATAACCCAAATTTCCTGTGCTGGACAGAAGGAACTGTGAAGGAGACTGCTCAGCATCTGTCATAGCGGGATATTTCAGTGGGGCTAAATGGCAGAGAAAAGCAGGGGTAAGTATGAGGCGGGGGTGAGCATGGAAGGGAGAGCAGCACGCCTGTGCCCGCCCTGCCTGCAGCAACTCAGCATGGCTGGCCGGGTTGTGAGGAGCTCCTCTTACTGGCTTGCCAGTTAATAAAAGCAAGTGTGGGATGACAGACTACTGAGTTTGGGAGAAAATGAAAATAAAGAGCGAAAGATGCCTTTTAAGACTTCTTTGCAGTTGCCCACATAAAGAGGACCATAGCTCCCTGAACTCACCTGGAGATGTTTTTTCACCTGGAGAGGGATTTTTTCACCTGCCTAAGATAAGCACAGTGGGATTCACCCCCACTAAAACCTCTGATCAGGCAGCAGTGACTGCCCGCTATGCCAGGCCTCCTGCTCACCTCTAGGACTGCGGAATGGGGGCAGAAGGGGTAGCAGATGTCTCTGCTGCTTCAACATGGAGAGCATTTTCCCTAGGGAACTGTTGTTTGGTTTAGTTCATTTGGCTCTGCTGCAAACTCAGCTGCTTGGAGCCTCCAAACCAAAGTGTTTCAAGTGCTGGGATCATCTTCCCTAAATGCTCTGCAGCATGTGCTGTGCATCTCTGAGCCTTTGTTGTTCTTGAATACAAGATAATTTGTTCCTGACCTGATGAGTAGCCAGTTAGTCAATAGCTGCCAGAATCATAAACCAATGACCAACTTGGAAAACCAATTATGCCGTTTTGTCATGTTGATTCTCTGCTAATTGGAGTTCATTAATTTAAGAGGGTAATGTAAAACATAGGCCTGTGGTAAAATGCATGTAACACATTCCTGAAGTGTCCATTTGTGCTATGAGAGAAGCTAACGCAGGAAATAGCCTGTTCCTCTTCCTGGTTGCTCTACCTTTCTTTCTGTTTTCTCAGGAATTATTCTTAATTATCTGTAGGACAGGAGTACCTGTAAGATTCTGGAGAATTGGGGACTGGTGTGGACAAGCACTTAGTTGGTAAAGTTCTGTTTAGGTATTTTCTAAGAAGGTTGGTGGGGCAATGGGAGAGGAGTTCAGCAGCCTTTCTATGGGTGGGGGCACAGAGAAGTCAGGGGCTGGACCACACTTCAAGTCTTTGGTCTCTGACTCCCAGTGCCCTGCTCTTACTTCTCGGTTGTTTCTGTTCCTTCTTTTTCTTACCACCTCTTTTCTGACGAAAAGCTCCTGCTTACTCCTAGATAAGATCCTCTGCTTTGTTCTCCCTGTCTCTGTAGCAGATTAATTCCTTTGACGCTCCCTTGAAGTCACAGCTTGGAGTCACTTTCACCCCACTTCTTTGTACCCACAAGATTGCTAAATCTGTGCTTTGCAGTGGTACAAGAGGCCAGTCCTACAGTCTGTGAACTGCAATCAATCCTCTTTATCTATGATACAAAAGAGGAGAGGAAAGCCTGCCAAAGTATTGGGCTGTCACTAAAACAACCATTTGAAAAACAATTTCTAGTCTAGATTAGGAAACAAACCCCTATTATTTTTTCCAGAAACATTTCACAAAATGCCATCTTTACAGTGTGTACACACGTGCCTGCACTTGCTTACAAGAAACTGTAAATCCTACTTTTCCTAGGTTTCAATTTGAAAAATACTACAAGAATAGACTGATGTCTTATTTTTAACAAAATAGGGGTTTGAGAAAATAAAAATTGCATAAAAACACAGAGAATATGAATTCCCTTTCTAGACTGTGATTATCAGTAAGCATTTGCTTGTGTCCTTACAGAAGTATAAGGGGTCAGCGGTACGTAGCTGAGGTAGGTGATGGTCTGCAGTGCCATGGGAACACAGTTATTTCTACGGATGATTCACACTTTATGTCTCAGCAAAGCCCAGTTAAGTGACCCACATGCACGAGGGTTAATACACATTAAGCACAAAGTAGAAGCAGATGAAACACGGCATACAGAGAAGCAGCGTGACTAATTAAAGGTGATCCATTTTCTATGGAGAATAAGCAGTCTTTGAGATCTGAGAAATGACATTGATTTTTCACATAAAATGCATATATTTGGTTTAGATTCAAGAAGTTGTTTAAAGAAGTTACTTGCATGCAGGGCATGTAGAGGAATAAACAAAACTGTGATACTGTTATAAACCTGTGCAGATCTGTGTGTGGATGCTATTGCTTATATTTAAATTTGGCTTCTAGTTGTTCAGCTTGCCATTGTCACCTAAATCCTCGGTGGTTTATGTGGGTGTTATCTTTTCACACTGGGGTAGCCACTCTATGCAGTTTGGATGAACTTTTTAAATAGATAAGGCACACTGCTGAAATGTATCCACTGTGAACATGAAATCATTTTTTTCAAAATCAAATTGTCAGTAATTTTAAGTATAGGACAAAGTTTAGTCCTGTAAAAATCATAAGGAATGGTTCCTGAGGCTAATCAGAGAGGAAAGAATTTAATTGATTGCCTCATGTTTTTCAGATCTGTACTAACCATATTCTTACCTCGGAGGAAACAGAAGTGCTAGGATTAAAGGCAGAACAAAGGAAAAGAAAAATTCATGGGTATACTCAGGCCTGAAGAGAGTCGGGAGCACAGCTCCGTCCAGAGGGAGGCAGGTTGGTCTGATGCAGACTTAAGGCAGATGTCCCCACGGCTGACCTTGCTGAGGGAAGAAACGCATAGCGGGAGAAAAGTGCATGGTAGTAACCGAAGGGACCCCAGGCAGGCAGGGGATGGCCAGCTCCTGCAACCACAGCACGGTCACTGTAGGACCGTGTTCAGGAAGCGGTAAAGGAGCAGGTTCATTATACGTGAAGCAGGAAGTGGAAAACAACTGCAACAGAATGAGGTTAATGTCCAGGTGAGAAGGTGGCTGGTTGAGGTTGAAAAACAAGCCGGACATTTGGAGAGGAGATATGAATTTGAAATACGGAATTTGGATTTCAAGAAATGTAGAAATATAAGAGTGCAGGGAAATTTCTTTGATTTTAAAAAATAGTACAGCCCTCCTGGAGTAATTAGTAAAGAAATTAATATATTTCTTATGATGTGACAGTCTTGCAAACCACCAAAACGTAACTTGATAGCACATCTCTAAGTGTTGTCCTACTTAATTCTCAGCAAAAATGTGTGGGCAGAGTTTAGTATCAGAACAGTTATATCTTCCTTCATGTTTGTTCATCTTCCCCCTTCCTTCTTTGTCCTTCTCTTCTCCTGTCATCCTTTCCTTGCTTCTTTCTCTTTTCCTTCCTCTCTTCTAGTACATCTGACAAAACAAGTTGTTGCAGACTTAACCACCAAAGCCATTTAGAAATGATTTGACTTCTGTTGCACCGTCTGGTAGTTGATAGGTGAGCACAGCTGCACACTTCAGAGATGACTGTGCGTTTAAAAACCAGTACTGAGCCTCCAAACATTGCAGGCTTTCAAGAAGTACTGAATGTTCATTTTGTTTTATTTGCCTCCTGTTGTGCATGAGAGGAGGGACAGATGGTACTGCTGGAACCGGGCTGTTCCCTCAGGGTCTGCAGGGCTGACCAAGGTCCTCCCTGTGTGGTGGGAAGCTGGGGATAAAGTGACAGCACCCTGTGTGGGCAGTGCTGAGTACCTGGGGAGACGCTGAAAGACAGGGAAGGTGAAACAGAGAGCAAAGTTGCCTAGTAATTAAGGCAGTAGTGCATGAAGTGCAAATGTATAAGCTGAAGGAGTCTACAGTGGGCTCCATTCACAAGCTTTGTTTTTATCGGGAGCTCCAGATGAGTCCACAGGAACTTCACCCAACTGGTTGCCTTAGGGTTTAGCCCAGCAGCGCTGTCACTGCAGATTCAGTGAAGTCAAGGTGCTATGTGTACCCCAGGGCTTTTGAACTTACTTCTGCCCTCAGTTCTTGTCCTAAAAAAACCCCTTCTATGAAACCTGTACTTCCAGAGTCTGAAAAGCATGTTTCAGAGAAGGCATACCTTGCTGACGTTTTGCAGAGCTGAAGAGGGTTTTATTCTTAACACCACCCTGGCATCATGTTTTCCTGTAGCACCTGTCCGAGATCATATTTGTTGCAAGCATGATGCCAGCATCTTTTGTGCAAAGTTTCATATTAGGGTAAAAATAAAGAGTAATTTAGAAGTTGGCTGAGAATTTGGGTTGATTTGACAGCCAAACTGAGAAACAAATTGGGAGGGAATTTAGGCAACTGTTAGCTGACAAACACATGTGTCATTACGGCATCGTAACTCCTTACTCCAAGAGTCATGGCATAGCAATATGGCAGGACAGGGAGGAACAAGCTCTGACTGACAAATATTTTGGATCAAGAACACATGTTTGCAGACTACAGGATGAATGCAAGTTTGAGAATGGTGTGTTTTGCTCAGTATTTCAACTCGGATTATGCTGTTCAGTTCTGGTTTCTGTAGTGAAGGCTCTTTTGTATATGCAGTGTTTATCTGGAAGAGAATTTTAAAAAATTGGACCCCATTAAAAAGTATATTTTAAAGAAGGCACTGTGCAGTATCAGGGTTGCTTGTCTGAAGGATCTATTTTTGTGAGCAAGAAATCATTTTTTCCCCCCTTCTAGAATCCAATTTCCAGTTTGACTCAAAACACTTATAGCAATGTCTGTTTGCTAATGCCCATCAGTATCCCATCCTACCAAAGGGTTACTAAAAGTACGCTGTTTAATAGTGGTTTGCTCAGTAGTATCTGTTACCAGAAGTGTTTGCAGGATTGAAGGAGTAATATAAACCCAGCACAGAGTTTTCCTTCCTCAGAGGAGGATGTTTTTTTACAGTTCGTTATACAGAAGGATCCTTACTTGCATAAAAGCAGTCGCCAATCAAGCAAATTTTATTACACATTAATGCATCTTGGAATATTTGCACATGGATCTGAAAAGAAAAGGCAGTGAAAAGTCAGTCTCAAATGCAAAGCACTTGCAATTCGGTATTCCTCCTCTCTCTCTCTGAAGCTCAGGGTATTTTCAGTACTGCTTCAAGGAAGGTGTTATCATTAAATGTTGACAAAAAAACACCTTTGGTGGATTGTGATGGATTTCTGTCTTTTTTATTAAGTCTTATAAAATAAAATAAAAAGTGGAAATAGCAGAACGGTAGTAAAATGCTTTCTAAAAAGAGTCACAAACTCCCTTCTACTCTAAGATATGTACACCAACAGGTTATGCCTACATCTAAACCAGCTTTAGCTATACCAGTAGTGAGCAGGTGGTTTCCTAGGCCAAAATGGCCTGCTGTACTGCTGAAAAGTGTTAAATAGAGAGTACATTTCATTGGTTTTTTAGCTCTGGGATTTTCAGAAGAGCTCTGTTCCCACTGACCTTCCCCATTTAATTTAGGGTTGTTGATAACTCAGTTCCTTATTCCTGAACGCACCTTTCTGTGCTGCTAGTGCCTGTTTAAGTGTTGTATGGAGGGTTTCCACCTTGTACCCCTCAGTTGTCTAGAAATGGTAACTCTGGGGAGACACAGAGAGTACCGTTGAGGTTACTCTGTGAAAGCACAGTGCGTTGTCTGCATCCTCATCTCCATCCAGTGTCTCCCCTAGCAAAACAGGAGTTATCCAAGCCTTCATTTGGTGTGGCATGAGGCAAGGTCTCACCTCAAGGTGTAAAGCCGCATGCCAGGGCAGGGAGGGTACCTCTGTGCATTGCGGGAGAGAAAGATGGCATTTGTGTTCACCCAGGAAAAAATTGGGTCCACATCCTAAAGCAGTTAGTCTGGTCCTTATGGTATGAGCAAAATAAGTTGTGAGAGCACATTGTTATCTTATCCCTAAGCTTGACACTGATACATGGTCAAACTGGGCATCCATTGAAGTGAATGAGAGTAATCATTTAGAAACTTAACTGAACACTGGCCTGCCATGGTATGTTGGTTGCAATGGGAAGGTGGTAGACAACCAATGTTTGGTCAAGATAAAATGTTGCTCGCTAAGTTCCCCTGCTTTATCACATTTGCTGTAAGGGTCTGTCTGTCCTGAATGGGGTGCACGTAGTTTTTCTTTGTAGATCTCGTCCCACGACAAAATGCAACTCCTATCCAAGGTTTTAGGAAAACATCACACCTTCTCTACTATGTCCTTTTCTGTGTTACTTAGGAACTAAGATAAAAAATTGTCTTTCACATATGAAGTATTATCAGAATTTTGTCATGACATAATGTGGATATGGAGAGCAAGCACGCTCATGTTATTATAAATTGAACCCAAACAGATGGCTGGCTAAGTTTTATATAATGTATGATGCTATGAGAATTAAAGAACTCAGAGTTAAAGCATTTACAATTTAGTAAACAATGAAGAAGCTGGATCTGATACCCACAAGATAGTGCTGATCTAGGATTAAAGTGACACAACGGTTAACAAAGGCCAGCACTTCCAGGTGAGAATTCAAGTTTTAGTGGGGCTATCTATTTCAAATTAAAGGGAAAACTGGAAACCTCTTCATATCTTTCCATGTACTAAAAAATAAGAAAGGGGTTCAAATATGGACAAAAGAGGGGTTCAAATATCGACAAAAATCAACACTGAAATGTCTGGCATAAAATGTTTTTATAGCTGTATTAGAAAAAATGTCAAATTGTTAAGGTTTACAATTAATGTCTCCTATTTTCCTGAAGAGAGTATGTGTTGTGGAATATCAAATGCAGTTACTCTTTGTGTTATGTAAACCTGAGCTATAGTAAAGAGCATAATAATTTCAAAACAGTGGCTTCTTTTCTAATCCTTGATGTGTGGGCTTGCATTGTTGCTTGGTCCATAAAGTCTGCAGTAGCTAATTTTACCAGAGATGTGAGAAAATGCCTGTACTCCCATCTGGGACCTGACTGATCCTTTGGTCTCTGACAAGTGTAGGAGTAATAAAGCTCTTCCTTCCTCCTCCCTCCCTCCTGCCCCCGAAGAAAAGGCGGTGGTTGATCTGTATGCGATAAATAAGGGGAATAGTCCTTCATCAACATGAACGTTTCTGTGATTCATACTCATGCCAAGAAGTATTTTACTTTTATCAGTAATCTTACGGAAATGTAATGGACTATGCAGATTACTCCCATGTACATATAGCAGGAAGAAATGTGCAAAAATACAGTGTCAACCAGCTTTCTACCTTGGCTCCATTTATTCCCTTCCTAGTGTTTTGAGTTGTTTTAATACAAAGCCTGATCTTGAATTGAACTGTGTGGGAGTTTAGTCTGAATAAAAGAATTCAGATCAGAGCCACGCATTAAGAAACACTGATTACATCCATCGTAGTACTTAGGCTTTATGCCTATTACAAATTGTGATGAACTTGATATCAAATCCCTCTAGTAGCTATCCTTTAAAGATTTGATTCTGCTCATGCTGATTTTATTTGCAGCAGGATGAGGCTCTATGGGTTAAATATAATCCAGTTCACTGTGCTAGCACAAGGTTTAATGCTACATGTACTCTCTTTACTGGCTCTACATGGGACTGGATTTAAGTCGTAGCTGGTTGCACAGCTTTCTGCACATCACACCTGTGCTTATAGGTGTAGTAGTGTGTATACATATATTCTGAGGCAAGAAGAATTTTTACTTGGAAGAGCCCTTCAGTATCAGAAGCCATGTCATGAAGTCTTGAGCAGTTACAAGCTGGGGTTTCTCCTAGCTCTGAGGGAGTTTGCCTGGCTATGCCAGCAGCAAATCTGTCCTGGGATCATAAAATTCCTGGTTGACCTTCCTGGGTTGACTTACCCACGGCCTGCATAAATCAATACTTCTAATTCACTGATACTGTGAGTTTTGTGGCTAATTATAACTGTTTCAGCAAATTTGAATAAACCTGCACAGCTACTACATCCAGCTGGGGGGAAATGCCTGACACTGGCTTTGTGCTAATGTTTTGCAAGGGTGCATGCAGGTTCGCTTGCTCAAGTCTTTTGCTTGCTTCCCTTGCAACAAACACCCACGCACAAATACAGAGGGCTTAATAGATCATTCTGGGGCTGTCTGTCACTATTTTTAATCTTGATAATTTTTCCTTGCCTGTTTGTACCAATTAGTTGATGATACTTGGAACATGTGTACAGTTTGACTGCTCCCTCCTCTTTTTGTACATGTCAACACCTTATTTTACTTCTTTCACTTCACTTGGGGCCTGGCTGAAGATATGCAATGTGTAGGCTCAACCCAAAGAATTACTGACCTAAAAGACAGTTGCCCTTCCCCTCCTTTGATTTTTGCAGAATAAATACAAACTGTTTATGTTGATTTGTTTAATTAAAAAAAGAAAACAAAAAAACCAACACAAAACCACAAAAAAACCCCAGCGTTGTTGCAAGAAACAGGAAAGGACAGTGTGCCAGGCTGTTTTCTTCATATTTTGGAAAAAGGATAGGGTTGGATTATTTGATCTTATAAAATAAAAAGACCTAACATGGGTTTACTAAAAATAGGAGCAAATATTTTCCCCTCCTTTCCCTTTGATTAGCATTTCTCAATCACATACACAGCCTGCACAGTCCCCATTCCTATCCTCTCCTCTTCCTCTCTCTCTGTCAGACCCGCGGCTGATCCTTCATTTAAGTTTGGATTTAGAATTGTAGAATAATGCCAACTCATTCACCTCCAGCTCAGAGCAGGGACAATTTCAAAGCCAGGTCAGGTTGCTCGGGACTGTGTTCAGTTGTGTCTTGGATATCTCCAAAGTTGGAGATTGCCCAGCCTCTCTGAGCAGCCTGTTGCAGCACTTCACCATCTTGTGGTGATTTCTTTTATCCCTCATAGCTGCTCAGAATTTCCCATGTTACAGTTTGTGACTATTGCTCTATCCTTTTCTCTGTGAGCCTCTGGGTAGGGCTTGGTTTGGTCTTCTCTCTAATGAATGGTTAGTTAGGTATTTGGAAGTAGAAAATAGCTTTCCTTCCCTTAGCTTTCTTTTCCTGGCTGAACAAGCCCAGCTTCCTTCTTATGCCTAGTACTCCAGCCTGCTGAGTATCTGAGTGGCTCTCCACTTGCCTCTTTCTAGTTTTTCCACATCGTTCTTTCACTGGGTAGCCCAGAAGTGGATGCAGCAGCACTCCTGGTGCAGACTCATGAACTTCAAACAGCGAAGAAGAATTGTTCCCCCTGAACCATGTTTGTACTGCCTTTGTCCCTGCGAGGGAGTACACATCTGTCAGGGTGCAGATCCTCAGCAGTGGAGATCAGCAGCAGTTTTCTTTGGTGGGAAGAACTGTGGAGTTTTGGAGAGAGAAACTAGGAGGAGGGGAAAAAAACTACTGGGTACCTTATTAATTCTTGTCATTCATAGTTTTAGGGCTGACTTCCTGAGACAGGTCCCTGAAATGCATAAGTGAAATTCAAGGGCTGCTGTGCCCCTTTGCCAGCGTTTGGCTCATGTATGCGAGTTCTCTGGGATCAATGGAAATGTATTCAGTGCAGCTGAGAGCATTTCTGGGTTTTGTTTTTTGGGGAGGTTGTTTTTTTAAGTGTGTAGATTCATCTCCACAACAGCTTTTGCTTAATCAGGGCCTGAGTTGCTCCTTCTCTATTACATGGCCTCGTGAAGAGTTCTGTTGAGCAGCAAAGCAATGGCAGTGCCTCTGTGGAGAAGGTCAGGATTCAATCCGAGACCGCCTATTAGCCTGTGGGCCAAATTGCTAAGTGGAAGGACCATGTGGAGTTGGTTAGTAAATACAGGAACCCTACTTTGCACACTGACTCGGAAAACTTAGGAATTACTTCAGCATATTTAGCTTCAGCCTAGCTATGTGATGTGCTCAGAGTGCTGTTCTGTCACTGTAAAATGCTTTTGTTTACAGCAGCAACCAAAACATCATAATTATTAAATCGCAGCACCTCTCAACCTTCTGGTGCCTGTGCTCTGCTGTTAACTTGCTCTCATAATGTTTCTGGAGAGTCCGATAACAAGAAACAACATCCTTGCGCATATGATATACCGGGTGGAAATGTTTTTGTTTCCCATAGCAGGGAGGAAAGGCTCTCCCCAGATACCCTCCTTTTCCACACAGACGTACTTTATGTAGAGAACTGGAGATTTTTTACATTTTATTTGACACTTCCTGGATGCATTTACTGTGTGGGAGTAGTTTCAGGCTAGACTTTTTTCCACATGTGCTGTATGGTTGATTGGTAAGTGTATGCTGTGTTGATGTGTTCAACATAGGAGCACATACCTTCCTTCCTGAGAACCCTGGACCCAGAAAGATTAAGAACGTTTCTTCACATCTTGTCCTTACCCGCCGTGATGCCAGGCTTACGCTATGGAAATTTCTCCTGTGTATGATATTACAAAATTACTAATTTGAAGATAGCATGGTCTAACCTGAAGTGGAAATAACAGGGATATATTCTCAGGTGCTGTGAGCTCATGTCAGCCTGCTGCCTTCACTGGGTTTGTGCTGATTACCCTACATCAGGTGAAAAGCTAGCCAGCTGCTGGTGACTCTACCTATGTTAAATGTAACTTCCTTGAGGCATCAGCTTCCGTGCTCTGGAAAAGTCCCACGTACATGCAGAGCCTTGTTGAAAATGTATTTAAGGATCACACATGCAAATATAGGAAGTATTGTCATACATATGACAGATCTTGTCTGTTTGCTGAAGGTTAAGCTGCCCTGAGAGGTGGACAAAGATGTCCAGTTAGTCAAGGGAAAAGCCGTCTGTGATTCCAAAACCACTGGGGGAAAAAAGGGAAAGCAGGCATCAAAACTAGGTTTGTAATTGCTGTTTCAGTGTTGTTCCAGCTGCCAGGGCCCTGAGGGGCCATAACTGTCCCTGCTGAGCCTCACCCCATGCCTGCCTGTGGGCCCAGCATCTCATATCAGCCTCCCAGCTTGGCCCCTTCATGGTGTGGTGGCCCTGCTTGCCCTGCGCCCTGACGCCAGCAAACTCCCTCGCAAACAGGAGCGCTGCCTGAGCAGGAGCAAAGTAAAATCTCAACAAAGGCTTTGAAAATGTTTTTATCCATAATGAGTGGCTACGGCTACTTGCGTTATTTTTGTCTTACCCATGTGGGCTCTGGGCCGTCTCTGCATTTGCTTCATAGAATCATAGAATTATTAAGGTTGGAAAAGACCTCTGAGATCATCTAGTCCAACTGTCAACCCAACGACACCATGGCTACTAAACCATGTACTGAAGTGCCACATCTACACGGTTTTTTAACCCGTCTAGGGCTGGGGACTCCACCACCTCCCTGGGCAGCCTGTTCCAATGCCTCACCACTCTTTCAGTAAAGAAATTTTTCCTAATATCCAGTCTAAACCTCCCCTGGTGCTACTTGAGGACATTTCCTCTTGTCCTATTGCTAGTTACTTGGGAAAAGAGACCAACACCCACATCACTATACCCTCCTTTCAGGAAGTTTTAGAGAGTGATAAGGTCTCCCCTGAGCCTCCTCCAGACTGAACAACCCCAGTTCCCTCAGCCGCTCCTCATAAGGCTTGTTCTCCAGGCCCTTCACCAGCTTCGTTGCCCTTCTCTGGACACACTCCAGCACCTCAATGTCCTTCTTGTAGTGAGGGGCCCAAAAGGTTGTCTTCATTGTTGAGAGATTTACACCATTCAATAGAGTTACAGTGGTTCTTGATACTTGGCTGACTGTGCTTTACAATATGGCAGTAGATTGCATGCAACTTCAGGCATCTAAGCAGGGAGTGTTACCTGAAATTGTCATGGTCCATACAGAGGATTGTAGTTGCTATTGACACATCTGTAGCCTATTACTACCTTTGGAGAAGTCATCTCTGGAAGGTGCTGACCCTAGGAAGGGCTCCAGACCATTATCAAGGATGCACCTGAGGCAGCAACTGCTAACTAAAAATTCATATTACTCTGGTTTCTTATATGGGTCCTGAGCATAGCCTCACAAGTAAGATGTGCTTTGCTTCATCTCCACTTAGGAAGAATAAACAAACAAACAGAAAAAGAACAATTAATCTGTGCTCACATCTGATTAGTTTAAAGCTAAGCACAAACTGAAGGGTTTGTCTGAAGCAAGACCTTGTGGCTCACAGTATGTGTGTCTTTCAGAGGATCTCGCTGCCTGAGCACATGTATGCTGAGGACAGTAGAAGGCTTGTACTTCCCCTTCCACCATTCCCCTTTGCCAGAAAGTATAATTTCATGTTTAATAGCCCGTGATAGATTTTTGACTATGTATTGTTTAGATTTTTAATATATTCATGCTTTTGCAGCATATTTTGCTCTCAATTCTGTTATGTTCCTTTATTTATATTTTTTTCCCTGACAAAACAAATACCCTGAAGCACAGGATAGACCCCATATGTTCTTTACCTAATAATTTTTTACTAACTGATTTTGCAGGCAGTGTGTATTTTGCAGGTTTTGGTCTCTGTTTAATATGCAGTTAGCATAGTGAATGCCAAAATGCAGACCAACTGTAAATCCACTCGTAAAACTTTGTCCTGCTGCAGACTAGAGATCTAGAGATCTGCATTAAGTAGTCTGTAGCATCCTTTCACCTTTAGGATGTTTACAAATAAAAATGTCTATACGTCATCTCTGAAACTGTTCCAAAGATTTGTGAACTACTGGTGTATTTTGCAATATTAAGTGCATGCAATATTTTTGTCTCTTCGATCAAAGCACAAAACAGAATGTAGCATTTCTTTTCTTTTTCCTAGATAGGTCATATTTATCCTCTATTTTTTCTCCACCCGCAAAGTACATGGGGGTGGGAAAGAGTGGGCACAAGACCCTTAAGGCTAGGGCAGCTCAGAAAATGATGTTTCAAACCTCTTTTATCTCTTCTGTTGTGTAATGCCATCGATCCTTCTTTGAATTTTCATATGAAAAGCTCAGGTTGAGTCCAGTGACAGTCAAAAAATACCTCTCATATTGTGTGCTTGCATGTATTTTTTATTAGGGGTCATTGTGTTTCTCTATGGACAGAACAAAAGAGGCAACAGAGAACTGTTAACCTTACACAGCCCAGATGATAAAAAGCTAGTGTCAGCAATTCTGCCCTTACAGTGGAAGAAAATCTTTAGTTCTCACCAATTTTAAAAAGACTTTCATCTTTTGTCACTTCTCTAATTTTTCTAGCCCTGAGCTTTATTTTTGTAATGTTCTGTAGGTCATCATTTGGGACGCGTGAAACTTTTCTGTGTTGTTTTTAATTGCAGTTGCAAATCACAGCACAATGACAAAGTAATTTGAACATTCTACAAGTGATTCCTCTGGTATAAATTGTGAGGAACACAACTACAATTATTATGGGTGGTAGAAATTTTCTCATTGAAACTCGTTTCTAAGTTGAGAACAGAATGAAGTGCCCCTTAGTTTATAAAATACAGAGTATCCTTTGTTTGTCAATTACTTTCATCCTGTCCTGAAATTATTTTCATTATACTTTTAATTCATAGCAAAATGAACAAAACTAATTTTACTTCTTGCCGTTCCATGAGCCCCTTATTTAAAAAGTCAGTCTCTCCAGCATAAAGTCAGGGCATCTCATTTTTTTTTAGCTTTTCTTGAACATCTACTGGAAGTTCATTTTCTGTTTAACTTCTATGAATTAAACAAAATACTTTGGCAGCCTAATTGACATAAAACCACGATAACACCGGTTTTCAAAACTAACAAAATTATTATTTTCCCCTATTAAGTCAGAAAGTTTTGGGGAAAAGTTTCTGATTTTTCCAAAGAAGATACATTCTTAGGTAAGTGATAGAAGCTCAACAAATGACTACTTCGAAATATAAGTAGCTTGATTTTCTTTGCTATCTTATGTGATACTGTGAAACAAGGTCTGCCGTTCAGTCCCTACTGATTACTTTCCTTACATTTTTTAAAACACAGTTTCCATGTTTCTTTCACAATATTGTCAGCTCTTTGGTCTTTACTGTTGTGTGACACTTCCAGTGAAACGTCGGAGTGCTTGGCTCAGGAGATTGTTTTCAGTAGTGTTCAGACAGGAGATTTGCTCATCACAGCTGCCCTATAGAGGAATCCAGCTACAATCTCAAGGGAAGTTCGTAAAAGATGTAGGTATGATGAGGGAGCTCCAAGCAGAAAAAAAGATTAACCAAATGCTGAGCTGCCACATTGTGAATCAAACAAATGTCTAATGTATGCTGGGATGGATGGCGTATAGCTTAGATAAGGTATCTTGGGCAAATGCACATGCTTCTAGAGCACTTTTGCTAGGAAGGAGAACTTCATTTTGGCGTGACCAGAGCTAGTGGAGAAATGTTTATGAAAATGCAGAATGTAAGTTACTGAAGACAGAGAGGTTAAGATCTCAGCTGGTGTCCTTTGTATATCTTTGGGCAACAATTCCTGGAAAAATACATAGAAGATGTACACAGAGGTTCAGGGAGAAAAATGGCACATAATAAGGGGCTGAGGAAATTGAATTTTCTTAGTCTAGAACAGGAAACATTAAGTGCAGATATGATGTCTTTTCATGTGTGAAACTACTTGGTTTTTTTTACCTTTAAAGGTGATGGTGATCAACTGTCTTCTCTGTCAACTGGCTGTAAGACAAGGTGCAAACAGCTTAATGTGAAGAAAGAAAGGTTTGGGCTGCTTATTAGGAAAAATATTGTCTTTAGTGATAGTGAGGCACTGAAATTGGCTGCCAAGTCATGGAATCTCATATGCTGTATTTTATTTACTTGTGTTTTATAGAACAGGTCTGACCAACATGTATCAGAGTTGACATGGATATGTGTACCCTATTTCAGTGCAGGAGTATGGAAAAATGATGTCTTGAGGTCTATTACTCCTTACGGTTCTGAGGTATAAATTGATCTTTATCTGACTGATGGGAGAAGTCAAAAGGCAGTAAGGGTAATTTAAACAGAAGTCTTTTCACGGCTTTATGCAATTTAATTTAGAGGATCAAACTTTTCTTATGGCCTGTTAAGATGGATCCAGGTCCTGTATAGGAAGGTAGAACAGAACCTCTTTCAAAGTGAGCCTCACTAAAGGCTTGAACCCACTAAATAGTATTAAGGATAAAAAGCATATTAGCAGTAAAACCTGACACTTCATATTTGCCAAGGGTAAGCAAATGGGGTTTGTGCACAATACTTACATGAGGGATGGCAGGTATCCTTGGACACTCTGCCTCGACTCAGAACACCATTTGGGAAGTGGATCAAAGGCTTTGAATTCTGTATGGGATTGTATGTTTTTATTTAGGAGAAAAAATTTTAGTTATTTAAGTATTTTTCTTGCTGCCTTATGTTAATGTTGTTCTTTACTTGAAATATCTGTGGCGTTCACTGTTGGGAAAGTAGTTGTGGGGCCAAGTCATACTTTAGGACAAATGTGCTCTGGCAGCCTGCTATTTTATTTTTTTCAAAGCAGCATACCTGCAAATGCTGAGCCACCTAGATGACATGAAACAAAAGCGAGTGATGTATTACAGGGTATGATGTATGAAAATTTAATTAAAACATAGATAGTTTTCCCTGGGAAGGGAAAATTGGCTGAAAATACTGCATTTGGCAAAGCAAGGAGAAAATCAAAATAATATCAGTAGGGTAAAATTAACCATTTAGGGGGTTTTGGTGCAGATGTGTTCCATCATAATACCACAGATGGTAGCCTTGCACCAGCAGCTTCTCAGCTCTGCACGGGCATCAAATGTTTATGTATATCTCTCTCTATATATAGACAGAGGAGAAAAATCATATTATGGATTAATTATTGCCTAATAGTGTATGACATGGTAATAATGAAGCCTGAAGAAGTGCATGTTCTTCATGCAGACGGGGATCAAAGCTGCTTAGTGAGCTTCTAATGCATGTGGAAACTTAACATTTTCATGGTGAAGTTATTGGACATGAGGGATCTTACGATCACCAGAAATACTGAAACCTGGTTTCCAGTGGGTTTGTGTCTCTTGTTCTGGTTAATTAGTCTGTGTTGTGATTCAAAGATGGATTATCTCAAGGTTCAGCCTGCAAGAAAACCTTCAATTACACCACCCAGAACTCCAGAGAGTCCACATGTGGAAAGTACTGTGACTGAGAAAGGAATTACTCTGTTGTCTGATGTAAAATTCACAATTAGGGCATTGATAACAATGCTTATAATAGTTCTCTGCTTATAATAATTATAATAATGCTTATAATAATTCTCTGCTGTCTGTTTCTAAGAAGCACGCTTGCATATGTTCTTTACTCCATTAGGAGCGCTGTAAGGTTTGTGTCTTCTGTCATAATCTCATAATGAGTTTGGAAATACTTTCATTTTATAAGTAGTATTTCTATTTCTGCTGACTGTGCTTTTCAGAAGTTTTCTGGTTTTCTTCTAGAAGCAATTTTTGAACCGGAATAGAAATTACGGACCTATCATCCACGAAGTTTGGCACCTTTTATGTGCTTAGTTGGGATGGCTGAAGAGAGCTTGCTGTCCGTTCAATCACAGGAACTTTTTTCTAGATTATAATTTATTTAAGAGCATGTATGTAAAATTTAATCACTATACAACTTTAAAATTTTGGTCCATAAGTTGTGGCTTGACTTGAAGGGTATCTATATAAGGACTGTGAATTCCCTAAGATGGTTTTAAATGGGAAGGAATTAAATCTCACCAATATGAGACTGAAATAAGATTGGAATTCATCCCAAAATATGAACATTTGTGCATGTTTGATGTATTTAAAATGCAAAATAGAGCGATTCCTACTTTAATGGAAGGATGATTGCTGTATCTTCTGCAGCTTTGGACTTTTCTTTCCCTGAACCACTGTCATGGTTTGCTAATGAAGGTCTGTGCTAGAACGTGACAAGTTAAAAAAGCCAGTCTATAAATACCTACCTTTCAGTGTCTTGAATCTGAATGCTGGCATGAACTTGTTTATGAATGACTTTGCTGCTTTTGGGTAAAATATGAACCACTGGAATCATTAATGCCTGCAGGGAAACCGTATTAAATATTTTTTAAGTTCTTTGACTTTTGCTGAGCTGACAGTCTTTCCTCCTTTGGCTGGAATGCTCTTTCCTGCAAGACCAGGTTTGTGAGCATCTGCAAGGAGACTGTAACTTCCCCTGTTACTGTGGAGGGAAGAGGGGTAAAACAGCAACATAAAATACCCTGTCATTTAGGATATATTTAGACCATAATAACACTTATTTCTCCCTAAATTTTGCTCCGTTAGCAATATTAATGTGTCTCACTACTTGTCACCATGGAAAGCAAGGGAACATGTCACAGAAGTTGATCTGTTGTGACATGGCATCATAAAGATGTCAAGATTTGACTTTTGGGACCTCTTTAGTGCACTGACAGGATCGAAATGGAAATTTCCAACCTTAATGTGTTGTGTGTAAGAAGTGCTATCTTCAGTTACAAACTGGCCTGGGTAGTCTGCAGGTAGTATACACGTCGTTTCCTTTTCACAGAGCAGTGTGGCATTGCTAGTAACGGGCTGTTTGCAGTATCTGGACTGTGAGCGAGATCCTATCTTACAGATCAATTACAAGGAGAAAAGGACTTCTTCAAGTCTGGTATCATCTTGCCCTGTTCTGACAATCCTTTGGAGGCTGCAGACAGCACCAGGCTTGGTGGTGTATCTGTGAGCTACTCCCAGGACAGGGCTCTACCTCAAAGGCACAATACAGCCCTTAATTATTTATTTCGAGCATGAATTATTTCTTGACTTGAACACTATTGTCGTCTGCCAAGGCTGGAATGACTGAATGTGTTGATTGCTCACAGTTTTGCTCTCAAGCCTTGATTGTGATGTCTGAAGCCAGGGAACATATTTTAATTTTGGTGAATGTGTAACTCCCAGAGAGCAGTGTGTAGGCATCAGGAACAGGATGCACCTAAATGCATAAGCTATAGACACAGCCAGCTGAGTGAGACATTTATTGAGCAAATACTCCCTTTGTTGTAAAGACCATGAAACAAGCTGAGGAAAACTGTGTGATGGGTTACTAAATACATGTCTGTAATGAGTCTTGCATTGTTCTGATGTACCTGAGCCACGTCGCTGAACTGCAGTGGATGGACAGGGTTACAGGGGGCCAGCACAGCAAGGTGATGACCCCATGTTGAAATTTGCTAAATGGCTCTGATCTCCACTAGCAAAAGTGCTCCAGACATTAAACTAACATGTTTTCCCAGTACCAGCTTGGTGAAGGACTAGGCATGCTCACTTGCTGATCCCAGTATGGTCTTGCTAACACATGCCCCTATAAATTAGGTTAATTTCCCAGATCCCTGTTACTCATAAGATACGTCTAGCCTTCCTGCAATCCTGTTGACCTCTTCCTGCATGGGAGAAGAGACTGAATAAAAATGCCATGATAGAAATCAGGTGGAAAAAGTAAACACAACTGGAACAATTATGTATGGAGCAATGGTTTGTGTAGAAACACTGTGAGTCTTATGTTACTGTGAGATGAAATATAATCAGAAGTGTTAATTTACACTATAGATTACAGTATTGCTGCTTTCTGCCCCCCTTCTTTTTAACATCAAAGGGAAGTGAGTCAAACTGAAAGAGCTCATCTGAATAAATGTAAACTTGAAACAACTATCTGTATGGATATTTTCAAATGAAGATACATTTGCTAGTAGTTTGGAGAATATTGTATGCTTCTCTTCAAAGGTCCAGATTTTTATTGATTTGGTTCATCTGAGTTTTCTTTCTAGTTTTAACCAAAAATATTAAGATTTCAATAGAGGCTAAGCAGGAATAACAGGTCATTGGCAGGATGCATTTTAAGGTACAGACATGGAGTCTTGTGTCAGCACTGAGCCTCCAGTGAGTGCTGGCTGGGGTGTTTGGCTCTACCTGGGGTATTGTGGCTGAAATCAGAGGTGTAAAACGCCAAGACTAGAGCTGGTGTCTGTGGAGATAAACAGAAGAGAAGAGTGTCACCCTCTACGCTCAACTTGCGTCATGTGCTCTTTCCACCTGGCATCACAAAGTTGAAATATCTGGCACTTTGCCATCAGTATTTTTCCAGGAGCTTAAAAACATCCAAGGTTCTGAATGTGCCGAAGCATCTCTAGTAGGTTTATGGCTGGAAATACACTTTTGAAACCATACGTGGCTGATTTCATGGCGGTCTTTGTTCAGCATCCACGTGCTTACTAGTTACTAGAACAGGTGGTCCAGGGTGGCCCTTAGTGATATGTGTGTACCAAACATTGGAGTCCAAGCATGGTATTTCAGGAGTGGCCTCCTAATACCTGCTTGGGATTGCAGTTCAGTTTGTTTGCTTGGTTTTCTTAAGGTCTTTGACACATTGTTCCGTGAGTTTTAATCCAAAGCCATGATTTTAGCTCTCGGTTTCTTTTAAAAAGCATCTGCACTGGGAGAGCAGGTGAACTGGGCCATTTGGGTGTATCTGCTCTGCGCTGTGCAGCGTCACGCGGTGGTATCCAGCTCCCTGAACAACTGTCTGGGCACCTGCAGTGCTGTGGGGATGAGACCCTGTGCTTCTGTCGGCTGAAATACTTCCACATGGCTCTGCATCATACTTGGTTAGGTGCCCCCTTTCTGTAAGCAGAGGAAACACACTGTTAGGCAAATAAGAAAACTTAAACTGAAATTCGTCTTTTTGAGTAATTCTTACAATTTGTGGCTGAAATGATCAGAGTGGAGTTATTCATCTGCTGGTATATTCTGGTTAGTATAATCCTTCACTTCTGAGAAAAGGCTTAAATTTTTACAGTATTGGCTCGCAACCTCTATAAATTCCCAGAGACCAAAACTATTATCTGAAAGTATATAAATTTGAGTCATGGGTCTGATTGTCTTCCCTACCCTCTCTTCCATACTGCCTCAAAGCTTTGGACTCCGATGTGCACTGCCCTGTGAGACACTCCTCTCACCCGCCATGTTCCTGTTGCATAGCTTTCTTGTTAAATTTTGGCTTACATGAAGGAAAAAAACATGTCAAGGAACCGTATATGCATTCCTCAAAAAAGATTGATCACTTACACCCTAAATGTAATTATATGTAAAATGTTTATAAAAAATACAATATATGAAAGGCTAATTGTATAGATGAATTAATCATGTTACCAACTAACAGCAGTATTTTTATATTCTAAATAGGTTTAGGTAATCCTCTGTGTTTACATTAGGTTGCAGTTACATTTAAAGAAATACATGCTTTTTCAGGAGCAATTCAGGCTATTTAATGGCGAGATAGTAGAATGTTGAGATAAACAAGTAGAACTGATATAAGCTAATTGGAGTGTTTTTTATTTATTGCGAGTTACTTTTTCCGAGCTGCTACTGACTGATTTGTACACTGCTAATAAGTATTTCATGTGATTAGCTAGCAATTAGTGCTTCATAACTTGTTAATGAAGAGTAGAAGCTGTATGTTGCTACCAAGGATTTGAAAGCATGATGAACAGCCAGCCTTGATCAACTGATGTCTGCTAAGTTCAGATAAAGAGATCAGATACATACAGAGAAAGAGACCCTGATTTTATTTATTCATAGCTCCATCTTCAGAGGAGGGAAAAAATGGAATGGTGCAGGAAATAAAAAATAATGCAAATCAATTCTTTAATTAAAGTTTTCACCAAGTTTGTAATGCAATTTCCAGATCAGGCAGTTGTTACTATTATTTGCTGCTGTTAGAAATAACAAGAATATTGTGTACTGATAGTTGAGGGGGATGGCCACTGAAGCCATTTTCCTTTATAATTGTCTTCATGGTCCTCCCAAAAATCTTGTGGTTGGTTGATCATATGGCAAGAAATGCACAGCAAGAAAAGCACTAAACCAGGATCTTCCTCTTGAAAGTTAACCAGATCAAACAGTAGCAGGCTATTCCTGCAAAAATACAAGTCTCCTGTGGCTTATTCCCAGGAGAAGCCTTACAAATATGAAACTGTTTACCTCTGTTACATAAATATGGGAGCAATTCCCAGTCCTAAGAGGCTGGCTAGCGGGGCTGTGACTGCACAGGGAGGTCTCTGGGTAGCTGGAGGTGATGATACCAAAGCATGAGCAGGTGTCCAGTTACAGCTTAAAGTATATATTCCTGTGGAAATAATATATATTTCTGAATTTGACCTGATTTTCTTCTTCTTTTATGTTTTTGAACAGATTGCAATTCCTCAAAGTTACTTATTGCTCTAGTGCCCTTTTAAAATAGCTCTTCAATTATTTTTCCTTTGGGTTTGCTAACCTCCAAATTGAATTTCTTTTAATTGTTGTATTCCGTGGTCACTCACTGCCTTATCTATACATAGGCTGTATTTTTTTAAGAACAAATTAAAAAAAAAAATAGTTGAACTAGTCATGCAGGCATTTTTATCATTATAATGTAGTTTAAATAGATTATTAGTACAAAACAAAAATATACTTGATTTAAACTGGAAAGAGAAGCTCATTGAGCTGCATGTGTAACTAAGAACTAAAGAATTGCATGTCTGGTCATGAGCAAAGCTTCTGTTTAATTGAGGCAATGGATCTTAGAGGCAGTGCCAGGGTAGGTTGTGTGGTGAGGTTTTTAGTTGTAGGAGAGGAGTACCTATACTAAAACAAAAGGTGATCACAAAGAGGGTGAGGGGAAAATGAGTTGAGGAGAAAACATCTTGAGAGAGGAAGGAATGGACTAAGGACAGAGCAAGAAATCAGAAATGTCAGAGATGCTGGTACAGAAAAAAAGGGCAAAACAAAGAATAAAAGAGAAAACCAGAAAGGAACATTTGTAAGGAAATGGGTGGTGATAGTGGATCTGTAGGTGGAGAGAAAGGGGCAAAGAGCAGAGCTGCACATCACTTGCACATCACTGATTAATGTCTGTACATGTGTTTAATTTGGAGGAGTAACAGTTGTTTTCTCTCAGAAGTTATGACTACTTTTGTTGTTTTCTTGCATGATATACCTTGGGTGCTTGATGAAGTGTTTCACTCTTGCACAGGAGTGTTTATAAGAGGACAGTAAATCCTGATGTAACTTCGTACACTACCTTTTTGTAGTCAATGGGATTTTTAACACATGAAGCCATGATTCACAGAAGCAATTTGACTGTGTGCTGTACTGTTAAGGGCACCCTGAAAGATGATTTTCTGAGTTAGCAAAGGTTGCTTAACTAAAACCCCAGTCATTGTTATTTCCTTACACCTGTTACAACACAAAGCTGTAATAAATTTCCCCAGGTTTTTCATATCGGGATAAGGTTGCCTCTAATTTTATGGCTGCCAGTTTTTTCTTCAAGTACTTCTATTGCTAACATTCAATGAAATTTGTAACCAAATGTTCCTGTATGGTAAAATAAAAGACAGTGTAGTGATAGGTCTCCAAGAGCTGTACAGCCATGTTAGTGTGCCCACCAGAGTTGAAGAGGGGTTTCATTAGCCAAGATGGAGCTGCTACTCTAGCAAAGCCATGCAAACCCACCCAAGCCTGGTGTCTCTTCACACCCCTACACTTATGCTTTTTGATAAGCCATCTGGTATTCATTTAGCTGTCATATCTGCCTTCTTCCTTTGCTGTAACAGCTTCCAAATCCTTTAAGTCAAACAACAACTTTAGACATTTGACAGCAGGATAATTAAAATATCAAATTGTAAGAAATTTTTTAAAAAAATTGAGATCTTTTTTGGATTGTAATTTTCTGCAACAATCTGGTCTTTCCAACAGCAGAAATTAGGTTTTGAGTATTTTATAAGAAAACCAAGGGCTCAGTAAATGGGCGAGTTAAACTGAATGCTGCATATTGCTAACAGTACAGCCAGTACAATTTTTCAGGAAGAAAATAGTCCATGTTCTTGCCAAAAGTCAATGTAAGTATTCCACCCCATGGGTCATTGGTATGCCTATGTGCATGGAGGCTCTGAATTGGTCTGGCCATGGAGTCTGTCTTGGTGCTCCCCTGTGCTATATTAAATAAAACTAAGCAGCAGGTAACCTTCAGCAAGGGCTTCCAGCTAAGCTCAGCTGCTCATAGGTTTTCTTTCTGGCAGCATCCTCCTTCCCACAGCTTCCTCAAGTGGTGACAGTGAGTGTGTATTTCCATTCCCATGCTCAGCCTTTTCCTGAGCTGGCAGCGATGGGACTCACCTTGCCCAGGGACGCGGTGAGTCAGCAGAACAGCTTGGTGCAGAGGAATTCAATCAGAGCAGCAGACTCTGGATGAGCGTGGTTGTGAAAAATGTTTGTTTACAAAAAGCCCTTTTCTTTTTCAAGAAGGAAAAACAACTGAACAGATGCTTCAGTCCCACAAAATTTCTTTTCCAAGAGTACATTTTTCTTACAGAAGCGACAGCATCTTCCTATCAGAGGCTGTATTATCATATGAGAAGCGTTTATCTGATCTCTAAGGAAAAGATTAAGAAAATGAAGATACACTTTTCCGATACCAGCTTATCCACTACAGAAATATCAGAGGATCCCTCTAATCTGATGACTGCAAACAAGGTCATGTAAATTACCCAATAAATGTTGAGAACACTTAATAGAGGTTTTATTGTATACCCAGATGTGCTTTCAGTTTTTCAGTAATATTCTTCCATATCTATTTTTTCCCATCTACGTGTGAAAAACTCCTAAATTTAGGATAGTCTGGAGAAGAAAGGAATTCTAGAAATGGCACCATTGTTCACCATACTTCTCAAGGGCAAAGTGTCTCAATTTACAATTTAAAAAAAAAATAACCCACAAAAACTTTCCTGGTCTGATATCTTGGCATATACAACCCCAAATGTAGGAATTAAATTAAGTTCTTGCTGTCATACTCATTGATGATAAAATAGACTTTTCAACCAGAATTTCTTTTTCAAAGTCTGTGGGTGAATTTAATGTAAAATACAATCCAGTTCTCTATTGGCACAGCAATTCTAACAAAATGAGGTATAATAATTGTATTTTAAAGGCCAACATTAGACACGTTTCTTGAAAGCCATTGGAAAGTGTTCTGCTAAGTAAGGAGGTATTTTTATGTAATGGGTTTTAATCACACAGGAGCTGCACTTCTTCAATAAAAGGTCAATGTAAGCAGAAGTGGACTTCAAAAGGGCAAACCTTGCAGATAGACAAGAAAAAACAATTTCTGACTTTGAATAGGGAATTCTGATTCTCCTTAGTTACGGACTCTTGCTCAGTTTCTTGTGTAGATTACTAAACTGTATGAAAAAGGTTGACTGAGCTTATTAGTTGTTCTCAAAAGAATTTCATCCCTGAATTGCTCATCTCTCACCTCAAATTTCAGTTAAAATTTGGAGATGTCAATGTAATGGCCTCTTTGTGCAGCTTACAAAGATTGGACTCTCTTGATCCCGCAGAAGAAGATTAAAACCCACAGCAATGAAGCCATGTGGGTTGGGACTGCAGGGCAGTACTGTGTCCATCATGTGTCTTTCACTTAATGAAAATTGTTCCATCCTTGTGTTTGAGACAGAGAAAGCTTTTTTCTTTGCCTGTGATTTGCTTGATATGTGACAGCATAGTTATATTTGATCTATGGTATGCTGTAGTACTTCACAAAAAGAGAAAGGAGGAATTCTGGCTGCAAAAGGAGATCCAGGACCTGCAAGCTGGGGAGAAATCTCGGCACTGATGGTGTGCAAGGGGCAAGCTAGAGGTTCTGCTGCCATGTCCCTTGCTACATGTAGGATACAATGCTTTCTTCCGACATGGAGCCTATCTACTATCTTGAGGAATATGTATTTCCTTTAAGTTAGGCCAGGTACAAAGTGGCAACTCTGAATTCAGAGTTGGATATTCATTGCCTTTCATATCACAGCTATTGCTAAGGCTCTTCAGCTATTTGAAAGCTGTTTATGAGTTTCCAGATTTGTGATTTGGAACGTACGGTACAGAGGGAAGTTTCTCTAATAGTTGTTTTTTTGAAGGAAGTGTTTAGAATGTGATTAACCCTTGCTAAAAATCTGTGCTCACAGACTATTCACTTTTTTCATGCCTGGTTATCTACAGTAAGTCTTACTGCAGTATGTTCTGAATCGAAACTGGTAGAAAAATCCTTTTGAGTGTAATTTACCTCATGACATAGGAAACTGGCAAAAGTTGTTATAGCTTTTGGACAGGCGAAAGGGTTCTAGCTTATCCAAGGATGAGGTTTTTCTGTCCATAACTAGACATTGAGGTACCTTGCAATTTAATTTCTAAATATTTTTTAATGCAACTCAACTTTAGGGTCATTGAACTGTGGCCATACAAGTGTCTAATTATCTTTCAGTCCTCATCTCTTTCTGTTGGCATCTTTACTCTATTGGCATCTTTTTGGAATGTAAAGTCTGCTCAGAGGAGAAATAATTGCATTGAAATTAACTGGCAGTGATTGCATGGTTGTTTGGGCAGAAATTAGATTTCTTAGGCTTATGGGTAAAATGCTATAAAGTTAAAGCCTTACATTTTATGGCATGTTATGGAAAACACATTGCATTCCTCTTATAGTTGTGTAGTAATCCCTCCAGTACTTCCTGGGCTTTCTATCCTGTACAAGGTAATGGCCTAAATTCCCCTGTGGCTACTTCAGATTCTTCTCTTAAGTTATCCTGGCAGCAGATTTAGATGTTGCATTCTTATTCTTAATCTCTTTGGTTACTTGATCAATTCCCTTCTGATATCCCTTCAGTTTAATAGTGATGGCCTTCCAAGTTGTCCTCACTTGGAGGTGAAGTTCTGCAGGGTACCTTCTGTGCTAAAAGTACGTTTGCAGGTTTTTGTGTTTCCTTTTAAGTTTAAACAATATCCCTTTATGATTTTTTCCCCCATTTTTTTGTTCTTTAATTGAATGGACAGACTCAGTACTATGAAAAAACAAATATTCTTAATTTTTTTCTTTCATCAGAAAGGGTATATCAAGAAGAGAAGGACTCCTAAGCATAAAATAGTGTTGAATGTGCACTGTGTACTGACAAGGGGAGGTGTGGGAATGACGGGAAAATCCACTCTGACCAGAAACTAGCTGATTTCCTAGGGCTTATTCAGCATATCCATGAATATGCCCAGCACTTTCCAACTGCCTCTGACCAGCACAGGCTGGGAGGTAGGACAACACAAGAGCCGTTTCTTTCCAGAAAGAGCCCCTCTGGGGGACAGGGCTCAGGCTGAGCCTGAGACATGTAATTGCAGGAGTAACTATGACTCTCAAGACAGGATCATAGTTACTAACTGGGCACAGCTGCAGAGGTCACACCTCCTCATGGTCCCACCGGATACTCACTGGATACCCACCGGATACCAGTGTGAGGGAATTATAGTTCCATCCTCCCTCTCAACTGGCTTCACCGACTGCTTGATAGTTTCTATAAAGGTGAAACAAATTCTGGCATCGAGTGTGTATCGTATGGGTTGGCTGATGCGTGTTATGTTCATATTGGTGGCCACACAAACGTGTCCTGTGGACTTGTGTGATAAAGTGGTCTCTAAAAACGTTAGAGACCACAATAAATTGGTGGAAGAGAGATTAAATTTGTATGGATTAGAGTTTATTAACTCAAAGATTGATGGATTGGAATGGTGTAGTCCTTCCACCTGGACTGATAGGTTGGCCATGTTTCCAGGGGTGTATGACGTAACATATATTTGCTAGTCAAGCAAGGACGATTTTAAGATCTTAATGAATTAATGAATTGTAACTGTATTAATTAATGAATTGTAAATAAACAGATTCTTTCTATCTATCTATCTAAGGTGGGAGCTGGACCCCCCAGGAGTGTCAAGGGTGAAAGGTGGAAAGGCAAGCGTGACAAAAGCTTTTTAGAGGGTATTGATAGTATGTAGGGACATTAACGGGCTCGGAGTCATGACACGTCATCTGTCCTGCCAAAAGACATTAATTATGGCTCTTTACCTAGGTGGATGGGCCACCTTTACTTACGCTGGAAAAGGAACATGTATAATTTTATATATGTTTGATGAATAGTTTAGGTGCTTTGGATGTTGAGTGTATTTCATAACCCAAATACAGTACGAAGACCAGGATCTATCTTTAATTATTAAAATTGTTGCTTTGATCACATGTACTGCATTTGAAGTGCAAATTCTTGTGGAATTGCAAAATCTCACTGTGACTCCTCATATATGCTATCTAGGACGCAGGGTCCTGCATTCTGCAGTAAATCGTTCTCATCTCCACAGTTCTTTCCTCACACTGTTTCTCAATGAATGTGATTTACTTGCAGTGATTTTTATGCAGCTGCACAGTCATGAGTTCTTTATCTGTCTAAGAGTTCTGCATTGAAGAAAAGAAGAAAAAAAAAAAAGAAAAAAGAAAAGGAGGTAAAAAAAAAGGTAAAAACTGAAAAAGAAAAGGCAGCAGTTCTTGGGATCTCTTACATTTCTGGTCTGTTCCACTGATTCGTTCTATTGTTTCAGGCTATTAATACTTGAGTGTGGATGCCATGATGAGGCGGTCCTGCTCAGCAGGGTGAGGAGGAGAGGGTAGCGATGAGAAGGTCGCTGTATGCCTTACGTAAGGCTCTGAGCCCGCAGCGATTTGTGTGCGGCAAAGCTGACTCTGACTTACGCTGTGTGAAGGAGGAGCCCAGAGCAGTGCCCGGCATTGCCTGCAGCAGCAACGTAACCTTTTAGTGAACCCTCAGTGTTTTCCCACTGTGTGGACAGTGGATGTAGGAAGGTGGTCGTAAGAAAAAAATAGCTTTTTGGGTGATCAAGCTTGACCCCTGCTAAGGATAACTGGTTTTTAGAAGGATACTGCTTTGAGCAGTATATATCTATGTTCTTGATTTCGGAACACCCAAGCTGGATTCTTCTCCATATTTCTCTGGGGGCTGAGAAATTCTTCATCTGATCTGTGAATTTTTAATAGTTTTCATATACTTTCACATACTACTGTCATACCTGATAATGAAAAACCTTCCTTGTCCATATTCATAAGGGGTCTTGTATAGCTGTGGTAAAGCTGTCTATTTTTTTCTTATCCAAACATGACCCTGAAATCTCTGAAACATTTATATTTAGACCAGTGTTGTAATCCATGCGCAGTGATTTCCCCAGGAATCTGCCACTGTGACACTGAGAGAGATCTTCAGGCATTCACAGATGTGTATTTATTTTGAAACTAAATAGTAAATAGCTGAAGGTTAGAATGAGGAATGCTGTATCAACATGGTACTTTGAATCTGGAAACCTTGCTTTTAATAGTGTCATCCTAATTTCAGAGCAGATTTAGAATCAATTAAGTTAATTATGGAGAGAGAAAGCAGAGGACTTGCATGTTGTAGCCCTGTTAATCACACTGACTTGCACTTAATCACGCAGTCTTACATTAATCACACAGCTTTGCATTTATATTGTTTTATTGTCCGTGAGGACAGCAGTGTTTTATGCAGAAACCATTTCAGGCACTACTGAAATGCAGCTTCCTTTTGAAGGATGTGGCATTTGAAGGATGTCTTGCAGCCCATAGCAGTGCTGACAATGGCTGAGGGCAGGAAGAGGAGAACAGGAGAAAGGAGAAAGCTAACATATGTAGAACATAACATCTTGAATGGTTTTATTCTTACTGCTGCGAAAAAATATGCTGTGATCAATACCTGCGACTAACAAGGTTTAGCTTTGCTACTTTTATGAAAATGTAGCATCTCTAATGGCTTCCTAGCAACCTGCTGAGGTGCTGGGTTTAATTTAGATTTGAAGAAGCAAAGTCATCTATGAATAACTAACATGATTTCTTGCAGCATCCAGGATTTCCATTGTGGTTATCAACCTTAGTAGATATCTAGTGCATAAAATTCATCTCCCAAAGAAAAAAGGATAAAAGTTACAAAAAGGCACAAAGCTAAGAATTGCAACTCTGTCCTGTTATTACTTTGCATATTATGAGCTTTGTAGAGCCCTGGGTCTTTATAAAGAGGAGCATGAGGGTAACTTGGCAAAAACTACCCTCAGAGTAGTAGCGTCATTATTCAGGCAACTTTTCTTTTAGGTTGCATCTTGTCAGCTTTTGTTGCCTTAACATTGTCACACCTCAGGAATACCTCACATAATCACCTGCCCTTATTTTCATCAATTTAGCTGCAGGCCTACAGGAATCATAGCAGTCAAGAGCATCGCATGGATTAAATTAGCAGGAGTCACATTGAAATTACAAGGGAGGGGGCATAAATAGACCAGGAGTGCTGATATAAAAGTCTTGTCCTAAAGTTTTATTACTCAGCATGACATGAAGTCTGAAAGAGGCATCAGATTTTAATGTGTGTAATTTAGATGGCAATAGGATAGGTCATAAGTCAATTTAAGGTTTCTGTCTCCTTCCTAGCTCTGGGATCATTATTAAGAATTAGGAAATTACATCCATAAAATTACACTCACTAACATCTGATTCCTTGAGTTTATAATGTGTATTAAATAAAGCTTTTCCTGCTTTATTTTCCCACAACATTCTAATTTATTAATGGAGTCAGAAGAGGTTTGTGTGTGGTACTTGATGACGTTACATTTCCTTAATGTCATGGTTCAGATTTCAGTACAAATGGAGTTCTTTGCTTTGTAAAAGGAAGTCTGACGAACATGACAAATATAAACAGATTTTTTAAAAATTGCTTTGCTCAATTTAGTGTATTGACTTGCATCTTATGTATATATTAGTGGATTTTTTTTTAGAAATTATATATTTCAAGGACACCTGAAAGGGTAGTCTTAAGATTTAATTATTTTCTAATTATGCAATTTTAATATTTATATTTTTATTTAAACTATTTCATATCAGTTGTAACATAAAGGATGAATAAAATCTAGTCTTTTATAGAACCTTTGAAAACAGGTGAACAGCAGAATTGTGGTTATATGATCCACACTCATTTGTGATTTCTTAATGCTTTCNAAAAAAAGAAAAAAGAAAGGAAGGTAAAAAAAAAGGTAAAAACTGAAAAAGAAAAGGCAGCAGTTCTTGGGATCTCTTACATTTCTGGTCTGTTCCACTGATTCGTTCTATTGTTTCAGGCTATTAATACTTGAGTGTGGATGCCATGATGAGGCGGTCCTGCTCAGCAGGGTGAGGAGGAGAGGGTAGCGATGAGAAGGTCGCTGTATGCCTTACGTAAGGCTCTGAGCCCGCAGCGATTTGTGTGCGGCAAAGCTGACTCTGACTTACGCTGTGTGAAGGAGGAGCCCAGAGCAGTGCCCGGCATTGCCTGCAGCAGCAACGTAACCTTTTAGTGAACCCTCAGTGTTTTCCCACTGTGTGGACAGTGGATGTAGGAAGGTGGTCGTAAGAAAAAAATAGCTTTTTGGGTGATCAAGCTTGACCCCTGCTAAGGATAACTGGTTTTTAGAAGGATACTGCTTTGAGCAGTATATATCTATGTTCTTGATTTCGGAACACCCAAGCTGGATTCTTCTCCATATTTCTCTGGGGGCTGAGAAATTCTTCATCTGATCTGTGAATTTTTAATAGTTTTCATATACTTTCACATACTACTGTCATACCTGATAATGAAAAACCTTCCTTGTCCATATTCATAAGGGGTCTTGTATAGCTGTGGTAAAGCTGTCTATTTTTTTCTTATCCAAACATGACCCTGAAATCTCTGAAACATTTATATTTAGACCAGTGTTGTAATCCATGCGCAGTGATTTCCCCAGGAATCTGCCACTGTGACACTGAGAGAGATCTTCAGGCATTCACAGATGTGTATTTATTTTGAAACTAAATAGTAAATAGCTGAAGGTTAGAATGAGGAATGCTGTATCAACATGGTACTTTGAATCTGGAAACCTTGCTTTTAATAGTGTCATCCTAATTTCAGAGCAGATTTAGAATCAATTAAGTTAATTATGGAGAGAGAAAGCAGAGGACTTGCATGTTGTAGCCCTGTTAATCACACTGACTTGCACTTAATCACGCAGTCTTACATTAATCACACAGCTTTGCATTTATATTGTTTTATTGTCCGTGAGGACAGCAGTGTTTTATGCAGAAACCATTTCAGGCACTACTGAAATGCAGCTTCCTTTTGAAGGATGTGGCATTTGAAGGATGTCTTGCAGCCCATAGCAGTGCTGACAATGGCTGAGGGCAGGAAGAGGAGAACAGGAGAAAGGANTCACTAACATCTGATTCCTTGAGTTTATAATGTGTATTAAATAAAGCTTTTCCTGCTTTATTTTCCCACAACATTCTAATTTATTAATGGAGTCAGAAGAGGTTTGTGTGTGGTACTTGATGACGTTACATTTCCTTAATGTCATGGTTCAGATTTCAGTACAAATGGAGTTCTTTGCTTTGTAAAAGGAAGTCTGACGAACATGACAAATATAAACAGATTTTTTAAAAATTGCTTTGCTCAATTTAGTGTATTGACTTGCATCTTATGTATATATTAGTGGATTTTTTTTTAGAAATTATATATTTCAAGGACACCTGAAAGGGTAGTCTTAAGATTTAATTATTTTCTAATTATGCAATTTTAATATTTATATTTTTATTTAAACTATTTCATATCAGTTGTAACATAAAGGATGAATAAAATCTAGTCTTTTATAGAACCTTTGAAAACAGGTGAACAGCAGAATTGTGGTTATATGATCCACACTCATTTGTGATTTCTTAATGCTTTCTTAAAAAAAAAACAACACCAAAACTCCAAAGTTGGACATTCCTGGAGTACCTGGGACCTGAATGGGGCTATAGCATCTACTTGTAGCAGAGGTGCTATGTAAGCTGGGGTTAAGTTATGCCATACCACCCAGATGTTCCCACCTGAAGGAGAGATTGGCCCCAAGACTCTCCCATCCAGGATACAACGGCACACAGTGCAATTGATTTTGTCTTTATCCGTTCCCTGGAGGCCCGGACACGTGGGCTGTGTCTGCATTGGGATTGTGAACTGATGATGATGGTCTGTCTCGAGACCAGAGCAGTAGGTGTTGAGGACCTGGCACTGGGTTGAATGCCTGTTTGAGGCTGGAGCGTACTGGAGAGGATATAGGCAGGTATGGGGGGTGGGGGCGGTGTGCGCGCGCATAGAATCAGATATATATATGCATATGTATATATGCAGCACTGGACACACACACACATATGTGTATATATATGTATATATATACATATATGCCACATATATCTCTCTATATGGCTGTGTATGTGTATGTATGTGTATATATCTCTGGGCAGACTTATCCATGGATGCCTCATTTCCTGCAGTCTTTGCAGGATTATAGGGTTGCAGTTAACAGGGGGCATCCCATATGCAAGGTCAGAGCAGTGGTGATACTAGTAGCTTGTTCTAGAAGAAGGATTTGCATTAAAGTACAAGTTGACTCTTTAAGGTTAAACTGCTCCTGAGACAGGAAATCAGTAATAGCCCCATTCTAAAGTTTACAAACATNTGCCTTTATCTCAACCCATGTGTTTTAGGCTTTTTTTTTCATTTCTCTCCCCCATCCCACTGGGGCGGGGGGAGGGTGAGCGAGCAGCTGTGTGGTGCTTAGTTGCCGATTGGGGTTAAACCACAACACTGGCCCGACAGCTTTTTACAATCTCTTGTCCACAGTCTAAGGATGTAAACTGCCTGCAGAGGAAGCAACTTCATCACTGCAAATACCTGGAGGGACTGTTTTCCCTGTAAACAGGGTTGGACAAAGAATATGCCATGATGCCGTTGATGGATGGATTGATAAGGCCTTTAAAGACTTTTGTTTCTAAAAATTCATAGATGTGGGTACCATTCTTCTTCTTTTTTTTTTCCTCCCATAGTCCCCATGGAGAACTGCAGTTATTTTAGCTCTGTCGGCAATCTCACTGTCTGTGCAGAGATAAGCATTGGGCAAAATGTAATAGGCTGCATCTTATAGTGTGTAATCTAATACTCAGAGATAAATTATAAAATAAGCAAAGTATTGGCCAACTTCCACAACTTTCAGATGTCAGCTATTTTGGGACTTCTTGCTATGGAATGCATTAAATCTTTCTATTAGAGTATTTTGTTACTGTTATAGTAGATAAGAGGATTCTGAAAATAATAATCTATTTCCCTAGAAACCATAGTCTTTCCAAGTACCATCCTACTCATCTTGTAAGAAAGGAGCAAGGAGGTGGAATTCAGCAACAGGGAGGTGCTGAGACTCAGACTGAAGTAAAAGTACTTCTTCATAGGTATGTTGGGTCAAGAAGGGCTCTATAATACTCCTCTCCTGTATTATAGTAATTTGGAATCACCTACAGAAAAAGGGGTTATACACCATGGAGAAGGGTACATCTCCTTCCTTTTCAGCCTTTTTGTAGCCATCCCTTCTTCTGCATACCTCAGCAGCCAGCCATCACCTTCTACCACTGAGCAGAAAGCTGGCTTTCTAGGGACAGATCTGATGACCAACTGTGGTATGTACTTTGCTGCCCCAAACTGGGTGTCATACAGATATTTCAGATAAAAAATGCGACTGATTCAGTAGCAATCTTCACCTTGACATTTAAAAAAACATTTCATCAGATTCTCACATATCCTCTTGATACTATGCTTCATAGCACCTCGTTAACAGAATAAAATACCAGATAAAGAGAGCAACTGTAGTTGGTTATAAAGGGTGATGCTTCTACCCAAGCTGAAGGGACCTCTAGAGATAAGGGAGCCCAAACACATTTTAGGGTGCAAACTGGAGAGCTTTCTGCACCATACAGGCAGGCCAAACAGAGACAGTCACAAGTGTGGATCACTTCCATCTGATTTCAGTCTATATTTTGAAGGTTTTAGAAGGAAAGTTCCTTCCTTTTGTATACAGTTGTTGTCTGGATTCATTTTCATTGCAATACTAAGTCCTAGATGATGTTTTCCTGTTATCTTGCAACAGCATAAGGCATCAAGTAATCAGAATATTCAGCCTGAGTGTAAATGCTAGAAAGTCTTTGGTGTCAGGCTGGATTTTCCAGAAGCCCTCCAATAAGACTGGTGGGCTTTGATTCTGCTACACGTGGGCCAAGGCCTAAACACCACAATATAGTTCCCCCTATGTGATTAATCCTGTTGGCTTTGAAGGGGTTTACATCATTAAAGCTATGATCTTGCTCAGTCAAGGGAATCCTGAAGATACTTGAGATAAACATGTCTGGACAGAGAATTTATCCCTGCAACTTTAATTATTCCGTTGAACAAGCTTCTGTGCTATTACAATGCATGGAGCAATCCTTGTTAGTCGGAAACAATGTCTCTATACGTGTAAATAAAAAACCCAGTATTTTTTTTAAAGACACCTAAGAACATCATGTGTTTCCTAAAGTACTCCTGTCTAACATTGTTCAATGTCTGTGGGTGACAAATACTTCTGTATTCCTAGAAAAACTCCTGTATACGCCTATAAATGAACGAGATGTTATGACTGTGGTGTATTTCTAATATGTTAGTAGCTGCCAGAGGTTAAATTTATGTTTATAGATGCCTACAGTTCTGCTTACCTTTTTAAGCCATTATGGTTCATTATGTGAAAAGCATCCTTTATGAAAGCATATAATCAAAATCACTTAAAAAGTGTCTTTGTTAAGAAATTACTTGCTGCAGAAGCTGTTTTACACAGCTGAAAATTTCAGGGACTGCATTTGATACAAAAGAAAAAAATCAAATCAGGCTTTACACTTACAGAAATATTTCCAGTAAGCTTTGATTTACTTGGTTCTGCATCAGTATCTTTAACTTTTTTTGCTACAAGAAATATGACAGCTTGAGTAGGTATGATAGACAAGCAGTAAGAAGTACAAGAAGTAATTGTTGCCATATGTATCCCTTTATTTTGGAGAGTGATAGAGAAACTAATCCTGCTCATCTTTCTCACACTTTCAGATCCACATATCTGATTACCTAAGTGAAATCATCAAGATTTGGACCTTTTGGTATACTTGTACTCTGTTACTCATGCTTTTTTAGTTCTTTGTGTTGCTCAGTAGTTGTTGAGAGAGGATTCTATAGGCACAGTGTTGATGCACAGCATCTACATGTTCAGTTTAAAGCTCGCTTTTTGGCATATTGCATGATTAATTACAGGCTAGCACAGCTCCTTAATCAATTCCTGTGCCTCAGTTTCTTCCCCTTAGAAGTGGAGGTGTTGTAATCCAATCCCAGAGTGATTGTAAGAAGTGCTTGGGAGATTGTAACTTACTGCGGTGATCATGGTGGATAAGAGTATTTTGACTGACTGTACATTTGAGTTCCAATCATAGTGAGACACTGAGGAATGGATACCTTTTTGATGAGATGTGCAAAGTGTTTTTTTCATAGGATTTTACCCTGAGTATCAAATTGTTGTAGTTTAATCTCCTTTGCTGCTTTTTCATGTTTGACGCCATTTTCAAATCCAGTTTCACATGTAAGCTGATTTTCAGTGCTTGACACATTGCCTTCTAACACTGATTTTAAAATATGTCAAGTGTTTTTCTGATTATTTTCCTGCATATGACTGATCTTCAAAGCTGCTGAAAAGATGGGAAAATGAAAGGGAATTCAAGGACCTGGTGTAATTTAAGGAAATTCTTAATTCAGACATGTTACTGCTAGAGAAGAAAGTTACCTATAAGCTGGAGAGACTCTAGAGAAAAGCCAAGAGAATAGTTGAACATTAGAAAATTTGACCATAAAGGAAGGCTGAAATCGTGGTATTTGCTCAACGTAGAAAAAAGTAGACTGAAGGCCAGAATGATACTGGTCTTCCAATTTATTTAAAAAGTTATTTTTAAAAAATAATAAAAAAAGTTATTTTAAGGAGAATGGTTATAATTTTTTCTGTCTTTGCCACTGGATGCAGGACACCAGCACAGCTGATCTTCAAAAGAAAGACCAGAGTTGTTTGCCACTGTCCTATGCTGTCCCATGACACTTCAGGTGTGAAAGACTATTAACTTAGTGTCCTCTTCCCTCCAGTTGTATCAGCTGAATTCAGCTATGTACTGTATTCCTGGTGATTTTCATTAGTAGCTAGCCTGTGCCTGTTTCCTGTGGAAGAAGTTCTTTCTGTCTTACTTGCGATGATGAAGATTTCTGTTGAGCTGTTCACTGAAGCATGGCTACAGCCACAGTGTGAACAGTTTGCTTCTGAAGAGTTTGAGAGGCCTCACAGCACAGGACTTACTGATGAAGGTCACTCCAGCTTGTCTTTGCGGCATGCTGTTTCTCCAGCATGCCTTGGGATGATGCTAACAGGTCATATGGCGACAGCATCGCACTGTTATTTTGTCTCAATTCTGGAAGTGCTCTTTTCTAAATTTCCTTACACTTACAGGGTTTGTGATATTTTTTCTTACTTGTCTTAAACCTCTCTCTGTATTGACAATGTCCTTTGTCCAGAACCTGAGTTCTCTCTCCTTGTTAATTATGCTCTCACTGTGGTACATTCCTCTGACTTGGTGTTTGCCTAAGTAAGGACCATTGAAAGGCGTCAGAATATGACTCAAGATGAGCAGTGACCCCAGAAGAAGATGGAATCTCTCACAGTAAAGCAGTGCTTGCATGCCAGGTTTTTTCCCGCATCGGCAGATGCACTTCTTTTCCAGACACCGTTTTGCCTGGAAACTGACTGTTAGAGAGCTTTTAAATGTATTGTTTTTACAGAAGCACATTGAATAGAACAGGACTGCTGTTTGCTCGGCAAAGAGTGGACTTCCCTGAAAAGCGGGCCCTACCTGTGCTCTGCATGTTGCTGAGCTGTGTCCAGAAAGGCTAATTCTGAAGTCTTATCCCCAAGCCCTGTAGAAGAGGATGAAGCCCTATTTGCCTGCAGCATCTCGTGCGAAATCTAGGTTTCAAAACTTGAGCACTGACCCTACCACTGCTGGTAGTCCCTGCTGACCTCAGCTTCAGTTCAGAGCTTTTATTCCTTCTGTCTGTCATCCTAAAGCCCTGTTTCATTTGTGTTGTTCCCCCCACCTTGAGTATGTGCATGAATGTGGTTGGTCTTTCCTTGCTTTTGAAATAACTTCTAAGTAATTTCTTCAGTAACTAAAAGGCCATGACCTGGGGTGAATGTGAAGAAATAGAATCATAGAATCATTAAGGTTGGAAAAGACCTCTGAGATCATCTAGTCCAACTGTCAACGCAACAACACCATGTCTACTAAACCATGCCCTGGAGTATCACATCCACACGTTTTTTTGAACACCTCCAGGGATGGTGACTCCACCACCTCCCTGGGCAGCCTATTCCAATGCCTCACCACTCTTTCAGTAAAGAAATTTTTCCTAATATCCAATCTAATATCTAATCTAAATGATGCACATAAACTCCTGAGAACAGGCAAGCTTATCCTTAGCAGCAATTAATGAGAAAAGTAGAAATACGCTATGTTAGCTGAGCAGCTGTAGAATACTATAATGTTGTGAGGTACTGTTTGACTTTCAGTAATGCAAAAATGCTGAATAATTCTAAAAAACAATGAGAAGGAAAACTGGTAACTTCAGAAATATCTGACTAGCACATAATGCTAGCCGTATTATGCTGGTTTAATTTTTCCTTTATGGAGCTGGTCTTGGGGAATTTGTGATCGTAACGAGATTATACCTTCACAAATTCTTCCAGTAAGTCAGAAATAAATCTCTTGTGGCTCAATACATTTTTTAAAAAGCTATTTTTAAAAAAGAAAGACAGACCTGGGTGGTTCAAAGAATCCCTGAGTTGTTAAATTAGTTGAACCAAGTGTATATGGTCTGTCTAATTTTTCATACTGTTGGGAGACAATTTCCTTAATATTTTGAAACAAACTTATTTATCATTCCATCTAGAGAGGAGTGAATTCACCTGAAAGTGTTATGTCACTGTCACTGTCTTCCTCTGGATGAAGAGAGAGGAGAAAGATCTGGAGGACTCCAAAGGTGAAGAGTAGCTCATCGCAAGTGTTGCCGTGTCAGGCACATCACTGATATTTAGTGCGCAATATATTAATGATCTATGAAGAAACAGTAAAATCCTCCACAGATGAGCATCAATCTAGAAAATGTTTTGCAAAGTACTAGACAAAGTTATCTTCGTGTTTTGCATTGCTATGTGTGGCATGACATGAGACTGTCTTAACAGGTGGTGAAATATTCTGTTGGCAAGCCATCAAACCATGCTGGTTTTGGGTTTGTTTCTCCAGGGCTCTACTGTCAGTCCTGTAATGAAGATTGCCCTGAGTCTGAAGAGAGAAATCTCATCCTTGCTGGATATAAAGGAGCCTCAGGGTGGTCAGCATCTGCACCTCAGTGTGTGCTGGACCAAATGTGGGTGTCTCTTTCTAGCCTCAGCCAACACCTTTCTCAAGAAGTAAAAGCATCTGTGGAAATGTCACAGCTCAGACTGGAGGAAGCAGTCAAGATTAGGCATCTGTATTGCTACTTTGAGCATATGGATTAATTTAGAAGACAAACTGATAAGACACAAAACCACTTCCTGCCCGTCTTGTAGACATAATGTTGAAGTGGAAGGAAAGTAAATCCACTGTTAACTCTTTGAGGCCATGCAATGAGAAATGTGTGAGCTCTGTTAATTACCCATGTCAGGAATGGCTGTACTCTTGTCTCTGTCATCATCTCTGCACAGTTACTGATGTAACTGTAATTTTAGGTCTGAGGATGTGGATTATAATCTCACAGGCAAGCATTCGAAAAAGGTATTATATCAAATCAAAATATATCTTTTAAATCTGGTTTTTTTTTTCCTCCCCAGCAATTCTGATTTTTTTTTTAAAACTTTTATCTGGTTCTTCCTCCAGGTTGAAGAAATGACTTTCATTTGTAAATTACCTTTTGTCTGCCTTTTGTGATGAGAAGTAACCTAGAGATATCTATAATGCTATCAAATGAGTCTTAACAACTTCATATCATTCTACTGTGGGGATGTTATATTTTACCACTAACACTCTTTATCTACTTAGATAAAAGATAAAGATATCTACTTTCTTTTATTATAAATTGGTTCAGTTTGAGTTTAATGAAGACCAATAGGAAATATTGTTACTGGATCTTGGAACTGAGTACAGAAAATCAGGTACTGCAATGTCAGTGTAAGGGGAAATAACCTGAAAAACATCACTACTTAAACTGAAAGCCTGGTTTCCTTAAGTTCTTTGGCCCACTGAAAGCATATCATCAGAGCTAAATAAAGTGAACAAGAGTCTGCTATATATATACTGTGGAACTAGACAGTAGGAGAATGCATGTGCATTTTAAAATCAAGGTCTGTTATATTGAATGCGGTCTTTATTTTGGCCTTGTGACTGAAAAGCTTTTTGCTTGATTATTTCTTATTTGACTCCCAGCAGACAGGAAGAACATCACATACTTGCTGTGGTAAATCCAGAGAGACAGTCTGTAAAGGACAAATTTGTCTTTTTCCAGGTAGAATTTAAATGTTTAATGAAGAAAGTGAAGCTATGGTAGCCACAGGTAAATTACAATTTTATATTTGATACCTGTCGTCTTGGCCCAGGAAAAACTTGATTAATTTAGAGATAACTGATTGCCTGTCAGGTATCACTGCTGAGGACTTTGGTAGGATAAATTATACTAGGTTCCTTGTGCAAGGATGAGCTTTAGTAGCCCTTCTGTACAGGAGCCGGATTTTGTTTATTGCATTGTGGCTGGTTCCAACTTAAAAGATTTTTGTGCTAAATGTCTTTGTAGTTGGCTTTAATGTTCTATTTAATGTTCTATTTACAAGATCTCAGAAGTTAGTTTTGAGGAGAGTTCTATAGGCAATTTACTCCATTTTTTTTATAATTATCTAAATCTAATTTGAATAATTAAAGTTTTGTGAATGGTGATTATGTTACAGTTAGTTCTATGCAACTTTTTATGCATTGAAAATATGGCGAAAAAAAATTTTCAAATGGCTGCTTTAGCCTTTTTTTCCTAGTTTGCAAGGACTAGGAATATCAAGCAAATAGCAAAAGAACTAGCTGGTCACCAGGTGAATGTAAACATCAGAAGAGAAATTATTATTAATAGTGGCTTTTTGGTAGGACCTTCAAACAGATCAAGATGATGATCCCCTTTTCTTCGGTGTTTTACGTGGGTAAAGGATCAGATGGCCTCTCCTTTGAAAAGCTTGCAGCCCAAATAGGGCCGAAAGTGAATTGAAGATCGGGTAAATGAAGTTGTCACATGAACAGAGTGAAACATTATCAGGGCAGTAAATAACATATTTCTTCCATTGTTGTTATTTTTTGGAGGGAGCACTATTAAGGAAAGTGTCTGCTCAACAGAAAGTATAGAGGACAAACCAAAAGGGAGTAGGAAAGTGGAGGAACTGGTAAAGAAAGAGGGAAATAAAGCGATGAGGAGAGTGTAAGTGCGCCTGGATGCACAGCCAGTTTCTACAAGTTTCAGATGCTCTGGTCACTACTAGAAAGATATCCAGGTACTTTTCAGCTAGATGAGTAAGTTAAGTATAGGCAGAAGCAAAAGCAACTGAGGGAATTTTTGATTAATTCAGCAGAGTAGCTTTTATTTATTTGGGATACAGTAAAGGACACAGAAATTCAGCCAAGGATATTGCTAATTGTGCAGGCAGTTAAATTTAGTTCTTCTTCAGCCAAAAGAAGTGATCAATCTTTTCAAGAAGTGTGAGAGCAACAAGAGCCAGAGAAGGGCAAACAGATTGTCTTTCCAGTTCTTTTAGATGCCCTTTTGTTCACTCTTCCTCTTCTGTACAGCTCTGATGCAGATAATCTGAACACAGCAGATTTATGTACTATGAATCTCCTTTTTCACAGGAGGATAGCCCAGAGATTAAGACACTACTCTAGAATAATCAGATTTGGTACCCTGCTTGTGATTAACTTCCTCTGAACTTGGCGTAGAAGTTACTTGCCTTTCCTGTACCTTGTTTCCCCAATAGTAAAGTGAGCAAGGAAGGAACTATTATTGCTTTAAGAGATTTTGTGAGGAAAAAGAATACTCAAAAGTTTGAGGATTGTAGATGTTGCTATGATATTAATAGCTCAATTCAGCTGCCCACACATAGGCTGCTTGAGTTGTATCCTGCCTCGCCTCAAGCTGCTATACTAGAATACACTTCCATAGGTCCTGTGTCATGTTTGCCACCTGCACAGAGATGTTTGAGACATCCTGTGCCATCTGAGATGCCTACAGGAAAGCAAGTGAATCAAACCCACGGTTTCTCAAAGTTTATTCTTTGCTTTTAGCTGGGTCCCTATTCTCTCTTAATGGTTTTTCTCCTTAATGCTTTCTTTGATTTCTCTACATCTAAGATTGGCCTATGTTGTTTCTTGTTTCTTTCCATTTCGTTTTCCTCTTTAAGCTACATCCGATGACAATCACCTGCCATGCACAGTTCCAGCCTCTCTACCGGGATGCTGTCCTCTGTTATACAGGCTAGTTATACAGAGCAGACTGGGGAAAGCTGGTCTAACAGCCTGCCTCTCTGTAGTTTATTTTTTTGAAGTGCACAGCAGTTCTTTGAAGCTGTGCCAGGCTTTCACATCCACTGGGGATAAGCACCTTTCAGATTACATGCAGAGAGTGTCTGATGAGCCACCTTACCATGTGGGAGAGCCCCATAGCATTAAACCCTGTGAAGGTTCCCAGAGCCAAGCAGAAGTCCCTAGGAGTACATGGTCATAGCTGTTAGTATCCCTTCCCTTCTCACCAGCAAAGCAAGGCCTTGCAAACTCCAAAGCTCATCCTTCAGTGTCCTTAAATTCCTACTGCCCAGCTAAGATTTACTGCTGGACCTCTTAGGATCTCACACAGAATGATAGCCAGCTACTGTTATGTTAAATTTTGTAAGGGTGCCTACTTCCAGTAGATGAAATTTGCTGGATGTTACAAGGAAAGGGTGAGGAATGGTCTACACGTTGTGGTGCCCTGAGATGTGCAAGTCAATGTTCTCTGTAAAGTACTTTCTGTTTTTAACCAAATGACCAAGGACTAATGTAGAAGTCTGTGTCTTCATTCTGAGAGGAATCATAATCTTGTTTATTTTGTGGATCTCTCTAGAGCATTTTTACATCATCTGGGCAACAATGTACAATTAGATTCTGTAATTTGCAGAAAGGTTATTATAATCATCTCTCATAACATAATGTTCACACATCATTTAGGCTGTGTAGAAAGACCGCCTTTCCCTCTTTCAATTTTGATTAAGAGAACATATCTTATCATAGTATTTTATGCTTGTCTGGATATTATTCAGCACTCTTCTTATTTGTTAGCAAACTCTTCCCAGGCATCATGATATTTTACAATACTCAAAGCACCAGCAAGCAAAAGCTGACAAAAAATTAATGAAAGAAAAGCAGCCATGAGAAAAGTGAACCTTCATGCTTCTTGAAACAGCAAATACCTTACCAGAGCTTCACAAGCAGCAGGACAATCCCATCAATAAGAAAAATCCATCAGGGCTATAAAAAGTAAAGAGACCATGTGTTGTGGTTTAACCTCAGTCAGCAAATAAGCACCACACAGCCGCTCGCTCACCCTCTCCCCCCAGTGAGGTGGGGGAGAGAATCAGGAAAAAAAAGGTAAAACCCGTGGGTTGAGATAAAGACAGTTTAATAGGACAGCAGAGAAAGAGAAAATAATAATAATGATGATAAAAGAACATACAAAAGAAGTGATCCACAATTCAGTTGCTCACCACCCACTGACCGATGCCCAGCCAGACCCCGAGCAGTGATTGCTCCCGCCTGGCCAACTCCCGCAGTTTCTATACTGAGCGTGACGCCATATGGTATGGAATAGCCCTTTGGCCAGTTTGGGTCAGCTGTCCTGGCTGTGCTCCCTCCCAGCTTCTTGTGCACCTGGCAGAGCATGGGAAGCTGAAAAGTCCTTGACTCGTGTAAACACACTTAGCAACAACTAAAACATCAGCGTGTTATCAGCATTGTTCTCATACCTTAGTATGAGGTAGACATATACACATACACATACACAAAACACAGCACTATGCCAGCTACTAAGAAGAAAATTAACTCTAAGAAGAAAATTAACTCTAACCCAGCTTAAACCAGGACACCATGTCAGGAATTCATTGAATTCATGTAATTTACCTATGGCTACCATAGCTTCACTTTCTTCATTAAACATTTAAATTCTACCTGGAAAAAGACAAATTTGTTAGGGGTTGGGAGAGGGTTCTGCAGGAGTGTCACTACTCACTTGCCATGCATCTTCCCTAGGCATCTTCTTTGGGAGGGGGTGTAGAGAGGTTGGTAGATTATATGGAAAATTAGTCTGGCCTTTAGAATCTTTTTTATATTATTCCATACTGGAGAGTGCCTGGTACCTAGCAGCTGCCCTCTTCCATTGCTTGGGCCATATTTCATGCATTAATGCAGTTCAGGATATGACTTCTTGTTTGCTTTGTGACCCTGTACAGCACAAATTGCCTCTATCATATGTTAGGATAGCAGTTGTGGAATTGCAGTCCTCCACTAAATGGTACATTCCCAAATTGCGGTTTACCGTGATGGCCTTTCTCCTAGTATATGATGCAGTGTTATCAAACTTCAGCAATGAAATTCAGCTGTAAATGGTGGGCAAATGCAGATTATTTTGCCCAGTTTAAGAGAAGACCTAAATGGGAAGCTGGGGAACAAATAACCACTACAATAATAGCGATATAAGGTGTATTATGTGACAATGAAAGCTGGCTGGCTGTAATTTACTGAATGCTCAGGTGTTCTCTATATTATTAATACTGCAAGTGTGCACAGAAAAAAAGGGTGGTAACTACAGATCAGCTAATGTTGGTCTGAAAACCTGAGCTAAGTTTAGTCATTTCTTAAGATCAATTACAGAAACTATCCAGACTGCAGATTCTGCTGAAGATGAAGAAGAGAGAGTGGTCAGAGGAGGGTGAGCGTAGGTGTTTCTTTCAAGTCTTCTGTTTCCTTCTGTGTCTGATTGAGCTTTTGTAAATGTATTGGCCATCTTCACAGCAATTCTTTCTTTTAAAATTTCCAGTTCTGGGTTGGAGGGTCATTGAAAATGTGTTTTCTTAAAATGTCATCTCTGTGTTTTATGCAACAGTGGATCTTCCTGAGACTTGAAAAACATGCCAAAACATCACCCTTCTTGACTCAGCTCCCATCTCTGCCTGTTGACTATGTGCAGTTCTCAGGATGCCTGGAGTGGTTCTGTGATAAACCAGCACCACATAAAGCCATTGCTTATCAGTGAAGAGCTTTATTGTAGTATCTTTCTGCATTTTCTATAGCGTTTTAGTAAAATGCTCAGTGTGCTGTTTTAAACAGGTTTTCAGGCTTTTGAGAGTGTGTCAATGACAAAGGGATTTTTTTCCACAACCCTCCAGCAGATATTAATGAGAATGGAGGCTTGGGCAAACATTTGTCACTGTTGGCTGTTGTTTCTGCAGGAACACAATGGTGGAATAGCAGCAGCAGTACAAAGGCAAGCCTGAGTTCTTGGAAAGTGTATAAGCTGTGTAGCGTGGAAAGTATGAAATTCAGTCAGCCTCTTGGAAAAGTGAAGTGACTGAGCCTGTTGCATTGGAGCTATGTTGGGATCAAAATATTCATAGCAGAATTGAAACTGAGCAATACACTGCTATTTCAGATATGTATCTTAACTCCATGATAAAGTGGTAATTTATACTTATTGGGTATGTTCTGGTTGCTGATCTACTTCCTTTACAAAATCCTAATGATGTTAAATATGGTATGGTTTCTGGCTAGGCCAAAAACTGAGCTTGTTTGGAAAGCCAAGGTTTTTACCCTAAAAACAAAGTGTTAAATACTGGGTTTTTTTTTTTCCCTGAAGTGCTCGACTGCCTAACTTAGTAGTGTAAAAGCCAAAGAATGTTGATCTTTTGCTCTGTTTGGTCAGAAACTTACTCTAGCACTCTCAAATGGAAATTTTTGGAGCAAACACCCCCCAAAAAAAACCCAAACAAAACCCACTTTGTTTACCCTGTGACTTGCTTTCCCCCCCTCATTTCAGGAGAATGGCTGAGTAGCATCCTTGTAATGATTCTCCTTCTGGTTTCACTTCAGCTACCGGTGTGCTAACTGGGAGGAGGTGGGAATCTCATGTGGCTTCAGTGAGTCTTGAGTTTTTGTTCTATTTCTTGTGTTTAGCACCCTTTTGTAACGCTTGAGTGAGAGTCAGTAGATACATTTTAGAATTAGTTCTGTTGCAGATTTCATACTTTGATATGTTGTCTTCCAAGCCAGCTTTTATTTCTAGAACAAACAGGGTTTCTTAAACTTTGTTTCTACACTTCTCTAACGCCAGCTGGGTATCATGGATCATACTTAGCTTTATAATGTGACACTTTTTCATGGTTTTGTAGCATTGGATGCTTTGTATAGCATCCTATCACACAAAAATTTTTTTCTTTTTAAACTTGGAGGTGCCTGTGGCGGGGGGGTTGATGGGTTGGGGCTGCGTTTTGCAGGGGTGGGGTTTTTTTTAGTTTGTCTGGAATTACTGCTAGGCTGTGGTAAGCTTGGGGTCATATGTTTGCCATATGAATTGTCATATATTATTTTGTAGTTGAGTAAGTTGAAATAGTCATGTTTACTTCAGACTCATCCTATTGTGTTTCTTTTTTTCATCTCAGATAAGTGTTCATGTCGTGTAACATAAGAAGCTTCTTTCAAAGCTTCTGTTTTATATTGAGCAAATACTTTTTTCAGTTTTGTGAGCATTTGCTGAAATCCGTATAATGTTTTGCACATAGATAACTCTAAAATGATTTCTCCTGAATGGTCTGCTTTCATTTTAAGCAATTTCTGCCCAGAAGTACCACATTGAAACTCCTTTGGAAATCTGCACATATTACTCATACAGCCCTTTCCTGGTTTTGGCTGGGATAGAGTTAATTTTCTTCCTCGTAGCTGGTATAGTGCTGTGTTTTGGATTTAGCATGAGAATAATGTGGTAACTGTGTTGATGGCTTAGTTGCTAAGCAGTGTTTATACTAAGTCAAGGACTTTTCAGCTTCCCATACTCTGCCAGCTAGGAGGTGGACAAGAAACTGGGAGGGAGCATA
>VZTL01066109.1:16029-82635 GCA_013400535.1 Scopus umbretta | reverse complement strand
AGGGGGCGGGGGGGTGGGAAGCAGTAAACAGACCTGGGAACTCCAGTTTGACATAAAAAACAACATGATGGATAGTCCACAGTGACCATTGGCTCCAGTGGCTGGAGGACAAGAGAAAAAAAAAGCAAGCAAGAAAAAAAAACCCACAAAAAAACAGGACAAGCAATCTGCAACCAGCCTAGGAAGATTACTGCCATAAAAGCAATGCTGGAAGGGGCTAGTTATCAAGTGGAAAACAAGAAAGTACAACTAGCTCCCCAGTCACCAGATTTAGGGGACTCTGGTTGGAAGGTTCATACTCTGGTGGGCCATTAGAGCAGAAACAGAAATGGATGCAGTAATCCAGAACATATTGAGTCTCTAGGTTACCATGAAATATAATGCAGGGAGAAATGAATTATTTTCCAACTGAAGCTGTAGAAAGCACATATATAGACTTTTTTTTATTGGAACTGTGTTATCAACAGTCTCTCTTAATAGTCAAAAACAGCTTCTTATGTTTTTTATAGAGTTTTAAAGATCCCCCTGGACGTGTTTGGAGGGGCTGGACGGGGGGAGCTGCAGGCAGAGGAGGAAGTGGGGGAAGAGGAGAAGGGAGGTAAGTGCCATCAGAGTGAGCACCGTGCTGTTTTCCTTGGGCTGCCTCAGCATTTGGGTATGATGCTGCATTATGTTAATTTTGCCTCTTTCCTTGCACAGAATAATGATACACATTGTCTTGGTTACATGTGGAGCCTAGCTGGCCTGGATGCTTTCCTTCGCAAGGGGGTGAATCAGCATGTCTCCAAAAAATAGATGGACATAAAAAAATGTGCCTTAATGCTGTTTCTACCCACCCTAGAGTACCCACAGGGGATGGTAGAAAAACATCTGGAGGAGCCCATGGAGAGTTAAGCTCCTCGTGATTTTGGAGGTTCAGAATCATCTCCTTGTTCTCCTAAGGCCACATTTAAGGAATGAAAGAATCTCATGAAACCACTCTCATGACATTGACAGGACTTTAAAAGTTTGGGAGTGAAACTATTAAGGCAGATCTCGGAGGTTTTGATGGGTTTTTCCATGCACAAAGAGCAATTTTATACTTTAACATCTGTATCCGCTGCCAGTATTAACACCTTGTGAAAAAGCTGATGATGACATGAAGTTGTCATAAAATGAATCTTGAGATTATAAAAATAATGTGTAATAAGTTCTCTTTTGCCTTGTCATCTGACTTCTGAGGCTCTGTACCTTGTGTATGTCATGTTTGCAAGGCTTTTTGACAACCACGGGTAAAACAAAGAGTAAAGGTGAGGGGGAGGAGAAGAAGGGAGAGGGGAGGGGTAGATCCCAAGAAAGCTAAATTGCCTGTCTTGCAGGAGCTGAGGTTTGAAGAGACCAGAGCCAGGGATTCGAATCACGAGAGTTCACAGCAGAGATTTTTAGTCACAGCAGAGTCCTTCCAAGAAAAAAAATGCTGAGTTCCCATGGTGGAGAGAGCAAAAACATGAAAATCACTTTGCTTTACAATAGCTTGCCTGTGTCTGGAATTGTGCAGCTGCCTCCAGAAGCACATTCTGAAAGGTAAAGACTGCTGCATGCAGAAACGAACCACCAGCCAACAATGCAGGGGTTTTGTCTTCAAAACACAAAGTTGGACTCCTTGCAATAAGTGAAACAAGAAGAAAAATCAGTCTAAACCTCAGAATTTCCCTGAAAAAAAAGAATTCTCTCAATCAGAAAATGTGCTAGATATCTCTGTCTGCATACCCAGCATCACTGTTCTCCCTGTTACTCCACAAAGTTGTTCAGTAGAAAAGCTCATAGCTGCAGTTTTTACTCTGCTTCAGTATTAAAAAAGTACCTGTCAATGAATTTCTGAAGTCCAGCTGATGTTATACCCAATATATAAAATAGAACAGAATATGCCAGGAGTGTAAACAGAGTCTCACTTTAGCCCTCTATGGAGAGATGCTGATGGTAGGACGCACTAATACATACAAAGTGAATTTTACACTAAATACAGAACAAAATCATTTAAGAGACCCAGGCAGTGATCAGGCATACTGTGCAGACTAAATTGCCTTTTTTTTAAATAGCCATAACAGAGAGGTGTCTATCTCAGCTTAGCATTCACGTCCTCAGTCATCCCCCTGCTGACACATGGACCCCTACAGCAACTTCTGCCTCAAGAACCAACCCACAGCCCTGTGGATGGATGGGGAACCTGGCAAAAGCCCATTAGGAAGCTGTGGGACACAAATGCCACAGCATGGTGGGCTGGATGCATGGGCAGGTGGCTGTGCCTTCTTCCCCAAGGGGAGAGAGGGGTTCCTCCAGCTGCCAGGTATCCCAAGGAACAGAGATCCTGGTGTGGCATGTGCTGGAATTTCTTTCTTGCTCTGACAGTTTCCAGGACTTGTGGGAGCATTTGGGGTGGGGGGTGGGGGGAACGGATTGGTACAGATTTATGTGCCAGGCTTGTCCCTAGCTCTGACTCTGCTGTTCCGCCTGGGCTTCCTTCATTTAGAGTCCTTTGTTACAAACTGTAATGGATATCGCCCTAGGAGCCGTTTTCAATTGCTCGTGACGATGTAAAAAACAATTAGGCAAAGCATATTTTTGTTTATAACCTTACTGCCTCCTTTCCTCGGAGAGATTTAGAGATCATTGGCTGGTCGGGTTATTAAAATGTTGCTTTTGGAGGCAGAATCTGAATGACTCTCACAGGGTGGATTTGGGTTGTGGCTCCCTGGTCTGGGTAGGGTTTGGAGGAGTAAGGTAAGGAGAGAAACCAGAATTTAAAATAACAGAAGCAATGTAAATCCAAATAATTTAGTTTTTTATTTGCTCCAAAAGGTTTCCAAAGCCACTCTAAGCGCAGTTTGTATTGTTGGTATTGTTCTACTGACAAAACCTGCATTGGGCACTTCAAATTGTGTCAGGCTTTGACCTGGGACTGAAATCCATGTTTCAGTGCTCATGGCTGGGAGCCAGAACTGTTTGGCAGATGAACCAGGCAACGGTGGGAAAAGCGATGGTGTGGGAGGAAGAGGGGGCAGTGCTGTTCCCTGAGCTTCAGGCTGGTCATGTTCAGGGAAGCTCATTGCTTGGGTTGTCCCTCTCAAGCTGGGCTGAAGGCTGAATGCCATGAGATGTGCCAGGACACAGGATCCTGAGCAGGTCTTCTGTGTGTTTTGGAGATACAGAAAGGGATTGGGAGAGGGATTGGCATCCTTCTGCCTCTCTCGCTCTTTCAAGGGATGTTGATGGTGGATGTGGGCTGCCTTGGGTGCTGTGTCACTTGGCCTGGGATGAAAAAGCAGGTATCCAGCAGGAAAGTTTGTCGGCTAGGTCTTGAGCCCAGTGGGAGCAAGGCCAAGGGAAAGTCCAAAAGGGAGAGGTGCCGTTTGGACAAGAGGGAGTGTCCTGGTTTCAGCTGGGATAGAGTTAATTTTCTTCCTAGTAGCTGGCATAGCACTGTGTTTTGGATTTAGTGTGAGGATAATGTTGATAACACACTGATGTTTTGGTTGTTGCTAAGTGGTGCTTAGACAAGTCAAGGACTTTTTCACCTTCCCATGCTCTGCCAGGTGCACAAGAAAATGGGAGGGAGCACAGCCAAGACAGTTGATCCAAACTGACCAAAGGGGTATTCCATACCATATGATGTCACGCTCAGTATAGAAACTGGGGAGTTGGCCAGGAGGCTGTGACCGCTGCTTGAGAACTGGCTGGGTATCGGTCAGTAGCTGGTGAGCAATTGCATTATGCATCACTTGTATACTATTGTTATTATTATTTTCCCTTCCTTTTCTGTCATATTAAACTGTCTATTTCAACCCACAAATTTTAATTTTTTTCCCCAATTCTTTCTCCCATCCCACTGGGGAGAGGGAGAGTGAGCGAATGGCTGTGTGGTGTTTAGCTACCTGCTGGGTTAAACCACAACAGGGAGAAAGGGGAGAAGGCCCCACCAGCTGCTTAGGAAGAGAGATGACAAAAGGTGACAAACACCTGGGACAGCGTCGAGAGCAGTGGGATGTAAGTCTGTGTCTGAGTGCAAGCACAGGCTTGATGCCAGGGCATCTGGGCATACGGTCTCATAAGCTGCACCGTGCTGGGGCTTTCCAGAGAAAAGCCAAGGAGCAGAGATTGTTGTCACATGGGCTGTGGGGACACTGAGCTTGAACCAATTGGCTTGATGACTCCATCCTTCTTCTGACATGGGACTGATCTCTACTGGATGCTGCTATATGGCCTGTCTCATTCAAAATGGCCCAAATAATGGTGCTGCAGTCATCCTTTGGGAAAAGGGCTCTCCATCTATTAGACATGTTGCTATGTTTGCCTGGAAATGAATCCTGCTTATAAACACAAAAAGAGCTGACAGCAGCCAATGCCAGTAGTGAAACACTCTTGCTATCTGCAGGCAGACACAGTGCAGCCGCATGTCCCCATTAGGGAGGGCAGGCCCCTTCGTCAGCTTAACGAGCCCAGAGATCTGCATGCAAACAAGGGCGGGTAGAGGGGAGCATTCATCACGGCAGAAAAGGGCTTGGAGATGCTCACAACACATGGCTTGTCCTTGGGAAATTGTAGCCTGAGGATAACACAGTATTTGGACCTTCATCTGGCACAGGGAATAAACTGGAAGCTGCCTTCCTCAGTCATTTCAAATAAATCTCAGTTACTGATACAAAAGGCTCTCAGGGGGTCATTGATAAACCTCAGTGTGAAACCCAAACAGCACAGTTACCTCCTGGTGAGGAAGGAGCAGGTTTAGAATGGGTTAATTAGAAAGATAATGAGCTAACAAGGCTTCATTTCTGTTCAGTGGCTCAATGAGGAATTCATTAGAAAGGCTTAATCTAACTGAACAATCCCAGGACTTAGAGAGATTGCCCATTGATTGCCAGCCCAAACTGTTTATTTACAGGTTTTTGCTGGCTGAAAGGTCTCATTCCTTTATTTCTAAGGCCATTCGGATGTGCCATAAGGAGACCGTGTGTCCCCAGCAAAAAGCAGTAGCAGTAAAAACCTGGCAGTAAAGCCAGAGGGAAGGAAAAAGGGATCAATGTTCCCAGTAACACCAACCATCTAATTTCTGTGTATTCCCCCAGCTGAGGATGGGGCCATATGTGGGGTTGGAGCGCCACTGGAAAGAGAGGAGAACTGGAATGTTAGGAGAGAATAAAAAAGAAATTGAGCACAAATGTCATGTAAGTGGGGACAGGGGCTGGATCTGATCCCTCCAGGCTTTTCTCTGTTTCTCACTTCATAGCATAAAATAGGTGTAATTTTGAAAGTCTTTTCTGGGGGCTTTCAAACACCCTGGGGAACCTTCCCATCTTGGGAGTGTGAGTTGCTTCCACAGGGTCAGGGAGAAGCCATGAATGTGCCATTGGAGGAAATCTCAGAATTAAATGTCTGCAGACAAATCCCCTTTCCTCTTAGCCCTCTAGCAGCTCTGCTTCTCTGCCTTCATGAGCATTTAAGGCAGGAGGTGGGATTTTGTGCTGGAACAGCTGAGGCATGGGCATCTTTGCCACCACAGGACATGAGTCTCCAGCACACTGGGCACCGGTGAGATTCCTTGCAGCCCTTTGTGGCTCCCTGTGGTCTGGTTTTCATGTTTTTACAAGCTGAAGCAATGCTGGGCTGGGTTGCACAGAAGTCCCTGAAGGATTCCCTTAGTGAGATCAGCCTCTGATAATACCTCTCTCCTGAGATCTGAGAGTATGGTAAAATTTTAAGCCAAAACCTCTGTTAATACAACCTTTTGATGATCCAGCCCTGTTTCAGAGGAGTTTCCTTCACTGTTATGCTGGGTTGCTCTTTTGTTGGTTTTGGGTTTGGGTTTTTTGGTTTTTTTTTTTTTCATAGGGAAGCAAAGCTGTGTGGTCTGCTCCTGGAGACTAAACCAATGTGGTTTGTATCCAGGAATATTGTACTAGAACTTCCACCAAAATGCAGTTGTGAGGTCATGAGCTTGCTCACCCACCCATCTAACAGTGCTTTGTAGTGACACGTGACAGGACTATATTTAGTGGGAAAATTAGTGTCCTGGACAAGGGGGTGGGCTTTCTAAGGAGAGACAGCACCTTTGATAAGGCCATCTGCTATTGTCAGAAAAATGGTCAGGATGATGACCGTAGACATAGCGAGGTTGAAGGCTGGAGGCTTTCAAAGATCCCTTGGGCATCTTGCAGTGGTGTAAAAGTGAAAAAAATAGAGTGCCTTTAAATAAATGGAGACTGGTAGCTGATCTGCTTCGAGTCTTTGTAACCTCTCTGTGGTCAGTGAATACGACCTGTCGATCAGAACCATTATGTTTGCAGTAGTGAACGAGGCTGGTGGTAATTTCTAGATAGAGTATGTTACAGTCACATTATATTTGCTGAGCTCTTTAAAATCTTGCTAGATTAATAGCCTTTAAAAAAAAAAAAATCTATCTTAGTGCCACATTAACCACAGGCCACAGTGTATTAACTGACAAAACCCAAATTGTTCTTTAATATTCCTAAAGCTGGTGTTAAGCACAATAAGAACAATTTTCACTTTCAATAAGAATCTGACCCTGGATTTGCCCTCTGCCCTGACCTGGGTCTTTCTCTACAACCATGAGGGACCATGTGGAGTCGTTCTGTGCTCCCTTGAAATTATGATAATTAAAAAGCATTTGCTTTCAGATTTTTCTTCCATCTGATTACCCCTGTCCCTTTGGTCTCTCTCCCCTCCTGGATGTTCAACTGGCCTTTTCAATTTATTTTTTTTTCTGCACTGAATTTGTCTGTTCTTCTGGTGAATCATAGTACACAGCAGTCCAGCTCCTATTTACTGTTATTTTGGACTTCCTGGGGTTTATTTATGGGAGAGAGAAGCAACGCAGCCCACTATTCAGTGCATTATTTTGCTGATGTGCTTGCTGGCTGTGTGCAAGTTAGTGGCTGTCCTTCACCTCAGTTTTCCCATGCTGTAAAGTCTGAATAGCAATACCTGTCTGGAAAGCATTGGTTGAGGTTTTAACTGGGTTACATTAATTATAACTACAAGGAAGGATATGTCAAAAGTTGGAAAAAATAAGAATAAGTAGCAGGGTTTTTCCCCCCATGCAATGTATTATTAAAAGGAAGAGCTTCATATGTCTCTGGTGGTGACACCTGGACATTTACATGGTTAGTTTCCATGTCCACAGTTAGTGCTTCCAAGTGGTTTGCAAGGGATATGAAACCTCATGCTTCAGAGTTTTAACTGATCCCAGGTGTTAGGATATTTCCATGTAGTCACAGACCATTTGCCATCATGCAGTGTTATTGTACTTTCTGCTAAAGTCGCAGGTGCTGGTTCCTGGTTGGGATCAGAGGTGCAAGCCAGAATATGGTAACTCCTGGCTACCTAAAATTGCAACCAAAAGGGGAATATTTGGAGGGAATAATCAACCACATATAATGGAGGAGACCTGCAGAAACCCAAGCACCATCAGTTACACATCATTGTTTAATGAAACCTTTTCTCTAGCACAGTGTTGGCTTGGGAGGCAGTCATCTTCCTCCCTGCCTATCCTCCTGTCTCTGCCTGCCCTGTAGAACACTGGAGCACTGCTATTGTCTCAGTGACCAAAACAATGGAGCTTAAAAATGTCCTTCTCCTTTGCATTTTTTTTGAGGACAGATTTCAGCCTGGATCAATTGGCTGATCAGCATGGGGGGATGGAGTAGCAGAAACTTCTTAAGCCAGTCCAAGGAGTGGCTGGGCCTCCCAGATTTAGAGCAACTGAGGAAATCAGGGCATCTTCTTCCGGCCAGGAAATTTTTCTCTCCTATTTGGAATTAAATCAGCTGTTAGGCATCTCGGGCACCCATCTCTCAGACATGCTGAGCAGGAGAAAAAGGACTTGTAGCACCTGATTTGTTTTCATAACTGACTGGCAAATTTTCACACCTTGAAAATAAGTACAGAATGCAGAGATTTGCAAACAGGACAAGAAAAAAAGAGAAAAATAACTTCATTTGCTGATTTATTCAGAGCAGAGCAGACAAACAGCTCTATTGTCAACTTGGAGAGCTTCTGTAAGGGAAAGAAAACACTGAGATTTCAGCATTTCTGGCAGTCTATTTCTTTAAAATCCTTTAAAATCCTGCACCTGGAGCTCCCCTAAGAGTAAGACTATGTAATTCACTACCTGCACTGACTGTTGCTGATGTGTGTTTTATGGGTTTGGCTGCTGCAATACAAAATCCGTGTGTGGGTAGATTTTATTTTCCTCAATCAGAGGACTTGGTAATGCTGGACTGGTGCAATACTGCAAAATCTTTATTAGCTCAGAGAAGAGCGTGGGAAGAATTGTTGAAAGCAGAATTGATGTTCCTAACTTGCAGTTTTCTTTGCTCTTGATTTTTAGGTACCTGCTCTTGCAGAGAAATAGTTAGGGGGGTGGAAAGAGAAAAGCGTATTGTCTCTGTGTTTCCCATGCATTGTTCCCTATGAAAGCATCTCTCTGCAACCTTTACCTTCTGTTCAGACGGCCCCAGCCTGCGAAGAGAGAATGGCAGATTTGTGCTCTCTAAGCTCCAGATGGGGCTCCTTTCTTCTTCCTCTGTAAGTTAATGGTGTCTTGCTGAGACCAACTGGGCATGTAAAGATTTGGGCAAAACTCACAGCAGTGGTCTCATAACCTCAAGGCTTCGCAGTCTCATCCCAATGTGACGGCTAGTCCCCAGCGGAGCTTGCCTGTAGCTCTGATGTGGAGCCAAAGGAGATGGGGAAGGTTATGTTGATTACATCTGTTTACCAGTGGTTAAATAAATTAAAAGCCCATTGCAGACCACCAGCAGGCCAGGGTCCCGCAGTCCCTGCTTTCTGCACAAGGTCCTGTTTGCACCCTGGTATTGCCCTCTGTGTGTCAGAGTTCCCAGGGTCACTCTGGTTTGGTCAGGATGAATCTTCACAAATAAAAATAGATGAGATACAAACCTCCTCCTTCCAGCAACACCTCTGGCCTCAGCCAGATCCTCTCATCAGACCAGGGTCGTGTCATCAATGTCAGTGGGCTGTGCTGATTTGCATCAGAGGGCAGCTGGATCAGCTCCCTTCTTGCCCACATCCTATGCTAAAGGGAGATGGGAATAAATGTTTTGTGGGCTCACCCTCTAAGACCTTGGTAAGCCCTGGAAGAGCCTGCAGGAGGATTTTGTACTTCATTATCACTGTTGGCACAGCATGAAAAGGGTGTGTCCCCAGTCATGGTCCCTGTTTGCTGGGCAGTGTGTAAACTCATTGTAAGGGACAGTCACTATCCTGAAGAAAATGTAGTCTTAATAAGTAGAAGGAGAAATGAGGCAGCGAGAGAAGTGCCTGCAGTGATGGGAGGCTGTGGAAGATCTGAGAAGAGGACATGGTTTCCATTCAGCGGTCTGATCTGACGCTGTCACTCCAGCCCAGCAGGACCCTGATGGAAGGAGGCCTGGAGGGTAAGGAAGACTAAGTGGCCTGATAGGGCTTCTCTCTCTCTAATTTCTTTGATTCTCTGAGCTAAGCCATTAGATCCCTATTTGAGGATTTTTTTTATAATTCATTCCTAAGCAGCCAGATTACCAGCCATATGGACAAAGGATACTAGAGAAAGATTATTAAGATTATTAAAACAGATTATTTTTGCCGTTGGAGCAGAAGTTGTGATCAGTGGGTAAGGCTTGAGCTTGTCCTCACTCTTATCATGTGCTGAGATAGTTCCCAGTGCTTCTTCATTTCACTTACGAGGTCTCACAAGGTCTTGTGCCTTTCAGTAGTTACCCTGGGTTCCCCTAGAGACACTCCTGGCTCTCCTGGTGCTGGGGGGTCTGCTGGTGCTCCATAAGACCTTGTTGACCAAGGCAATAGAGTAGCATTGTGAAAAATTAATCTCAGCTCTGTCAAGAAAGTGCTTGGCTGGAGTTCAGGGAAGGAATATAACAGTGAAGCAAATGTCTGCAGAAAGAAGAGCTTAAAAAAATGGCAGAAATTGAGACCAGGGTGTTTCTTGGAGACTCTGGTCATCTTGTGTTCTACCCATTGCTGTATGGCTGTTGGGAAAGGAGGCAGAGGCACAGTGAATAGCCTGGTTTGTCTGTCCATGTGTGTGCAGTCTCTATAAGGGAAGGGATCAAACCCTTTTTTCTGTTGACCTGTTCCAGCTGGACAAGTTTCCCTCCTGTTCATGCTGTTGCCTGGTTTCCATTGCAGTGGGAAGGATATAGGTCCATGAAGTCATCAATACAACAGCACATCAGAAGTGCATTTCTTTGGACTACACAAGAGCTGGTATTTATACATGAATTAAGAACTACACAGTCATCATGCCAGAACATCTGCAGATCCCTTGTGTAAGAAAGTTTTGATCCAGCTGAACTTGCTGAAGTCATCTTGTAGCCACCAGTGCCTGCCCTGGGCTTCCTGGTGCTCACACCCAATACCCACAGGACTTGGGAAATGAATGAAACAGCAGAAGTTTTCAGGATAAAGAGCTGGTGGACACCAAGCAACAAAGACAAGGGCTATCATACTCTTACTCACCTAACCTGACCTCAGAGCTGCTGGTACTTTCTGGAGCAGAGGTGTGTAATCTGCTCTGGAGACTGGAGAATCTCAGTGTGGCTGATATCAGATGCTACCTGTTACCAATGATGCTGAAAGGGATGTACCTAAGAGTTAAGATTTACCCATGCATCACTATGTGTATGTGTGGAAATCATGTGTGTGAGTCCCATTTGCTCTGCTGGACGTTTGTGCTAGAGGAAACTTTAAGACAATTATCCCAAGATGGAATCTCATCTCTGCCTGCTCACTCTTTTGGAGAGACAATCTCTATTCTCTCACATCATCCATCACTGTATTTGTGATGCCATGAGCGTATCTAGCTCTGTAGCAACAGAAGAACAGAGCACAACATTGAACTGATAGAGGAGCTACTGGGGTAGAGAAGCCCCTGGGAAGGTTCAGCCACAAGTCACTACAGAGAGACTTGCAGAGGTACCAGGCGTAATCGTTATTTTTGGTATGTGTTCTTGTTTCAAGTTTTTTCAGGTGTGAAGTTTCCCTGTTCGACAGCCCATCAATCACATAGGGGGACATCATTAATAAATCTGTCCATGCTTCTCCCTTGAGCTTGAAGAAAGAAAAACTCCAACTGTTCACAATTATTATAGAAAATTAACTCCATGGCTTTAAACAAAGTCTCATTGCAGGCTATTTTTACATTGTAAGGAGGGGGGAAAAAGTCACCCTAAGAACTACAATGATATGAATTTAAATTTCTTTGTAAAACACAGACATCAGACAAAAGTTTAGTCCTGGAAGTAAAGGCAAGTTCAACGGCTTCTCACACTGTCTTGTTGAATCTGACTCTTTGCTAGCTCCATTTGTTGGCTGGACATAGCAGAATGGTATAATGGGAGTCACCAGCATTACATCTGAAAAGTCAGCAAGACCTGCTGCAATTTTCTAGGGTGACCCCACAAAAAAGGCTTCCCTCTCCTTCCTGAGCCTCTCCCAGCATTTGTTGGCCAAGCTTGGCTGTGTCTTTTAGAAAGCCTCTGCTCCTGATTTCTTGACTATCAGTGAAGAAGGTGACTGATGGAGAACTCCTTCCAGCTCTTAGTAACCCATTTCAATGGCTAGTTACCCTGACTGCTAGTGATTTGCATGCTCTTACTGGTATGAACCTTGCTGACTTCAGCTGCCAGTCCTGGATGTTGTTATGTCTTTGCCTTCTGGATTAAAAAGTGCTTTATACCAGGCGAAGGAACCACAGACTGTGATCCTATCTATGGTACATGGGAAGCAGGAAGGGCATATCCATGGGTGAAGATCCTGTCGTCCCAGAGCTCCCCTTGGAGAACAGCAGGATCATGCAGGAAATTTGCTTGGGTTTTTTGTATATTTATGCCTGCTCAAGAACCACCCTGTCTTGGCTGGTTTGATCAATTTGCACACATCAGGGAGTCAAGTTTAGACACCAAGGAGCTGTCATATAACTGGTACAGTTCCCTTCTGCCCAACAAAAGTTCTGAGTGACCACAGCCCAATAGACTCCTACTTTGCCCCCGTAACCTCGTGGTCACCTCTGCTCAGGCACTTAGCAGAGGTCTCCTCTTCAACCCATGTGCTTCCTAGGAGCTTAGTGCAACCTTCCTGTATGCCTCCTCCTACCAAATCTCCCTGTGCAGTGTCTTTTCCTTCCCTCTCTGAGTTGATGAATCCATCCACAGTAGTAGGTTACATTCATTTGTCTTGTTCTCCAGTTCATTTATCACAATCAGTGCTCTGTTGTGGAGAATCCAGATAGAAAGTCTGCTTATTCTCCTGGTTGGCTGAAATGTAGCATTTCAATCAGCTGATTGCTTATTACTGCGACCTTGCTGGAAAATCTAGGCAGTACACAGAAGATTGGGGAGAGAGGTCTTCTTTTGTCACTCTTCTCATGTGGAAGAATGATAATAACATTTTCATTTCTCTTCTACTGCTTGCTCTGAAGAATTTTGCCTTGGCTTTTATTTTCCCATTGCTATTTTCCAATCACTACATGTGGGATACAAAGGTTTCACTTTACCACTCACCCTCACACAGTTCATTAGCTGGGAGGATAGGAGGGCTCGCAGCTGTAGGCTGATGGAGGAGTGTATGCATATAACAGACACCATGGGATCTGCAGAGGGTCCTCAAGCACCTTATTGGTGTCCAGGGGAATGGATTAGGTAAGGATTACATAGGTATGCCTGACCAGTGAGACATTACGAAGAGGATTTAGAGGTGTGACATAATCCCTTTCCCATATGTCCCTGTCCCCAGGTCCCACAGGATTGCTCATAGGATCCCCAGCTGTTTGCTGTAGGGCATCTGGCACCACATTGCAGGTGGCCACACCAGGCCTGGCAGTGAGAAGGGGACAATTAGTGCCATCCTGGGGTGGTGCTGGGGCACCTCTGGGGTCTCCAGTCCAACCTCCCACTCAGGGCAGGGCTGTTGCCAGTGCCAGGTCAGGCTGGCTATGGCTGTGTCTAGCCAGGGCTTGAACACCTCCAAGGATGGAGATCCCCCACCTCTGGTGTCCTGTCCCTGTGCTGCACCACCTGCATGGTATTTATAGTTTCCTGCTGTCCAGCATGAACCTCCCAAGGCACAATTTGTGGATATTGCTCTATGTTACATTGTTTCACACTGCTGAGAATTGTTTTGGCTCTGATGTCTTTCTTACCACCTCCATTTAGCTGTAAGCAGCATTAGAACCCCCTTAGTCACCTTTGACAGACTAAACAAGCTCAGGTCCCTTCATCTCTCCTTGTAGAACATGCCAGAGACCCCTTTGCCCTCTTGACCCACAGATCTAGACTGAATGTTTCCAGCTGCAGCCTCACCAACACTGAGCAGAGGAGATGATAACTTCCCTTGATCCCCTTGCTGCAGTCCTCCTAATTCAACAGTATCTAGATGAAAAGATGGGCAAAGTCCATCTATCAGCACTGCATCACTGGCTAAAGCAGGGGAGAAATGTGGGAACAAGTGACCTCTTAAAGTGCCTTCTGCCCTAACTTCTGTGAGTACGTGACCCACACTGCGCAACCATCCCAACTGCCTTCAAAAACCTGTATAGGGGCATCTGCAGAGGTACTCCTGGGCACAGTGTAAATGGGTGTGATTTGCCCTGATTTTTTCTAGCAGAGGTGATGACTGCTGGTGGTTCGCTTTGTGTATGTGGCACATTTCCCCCGTCACAGCCACACCAAGAGCCATGCCAGTCCCTACAAAGTACATGCTACTTGCGGGTCCAGGCCTGCAGACACTTGCATGGATTTAACCTCAAGTATGGCAATACAGAGGATTGTATACTTCTAAAAAAAAGAGCTATTCAATAACACATCTCACCATGCTATAAATGTGGATGCTACTCTCTAATACTTTCCCCTGCACCCATCCTTTCAGCAGCAAAAGACTTAGCGGAGGAAAGTGATGCAGCCTGAGCTCTTCCCCATCATCAGTCAGAACAAATGGGTTCCAGTACCAAAACACACTGTGGCTTTATCATTCTTTTGACAAGTAATTTTCTCCCTGAATATATCCAAGGCTTTCCAAACCACTTCTCAGTGGCTGGAATGAAGTTGTTTCACTCCTGGCAGTGAGGAAGGAGCCTGGCAGTGGTGTCGGCTTGTTGCTCTGTGTCTCTCCAAGCCCCACGCTCCTGAAAGCCTGGTGAGATTCTTTATTATCCCCCGATTATGTCATATGCCCTCACTTGCCTGTTATGACCATCAGGCATGTTATTTATTACAGTATTTTTCCACCAACTGGTTGTGGTCCCTTCTCTGAGGCGTTTCATACACCACTAGGAGATAATATTCTCTCCTGAGAGTTCACAGTAGAAAGACTTACTCAGTTGCAAACTCAGTTAAGTGTTGCCCCTCACTTGCTAGCAAAACCAAAATTCAGAAGAAAGAAGAGCTTGTGGTGTGCTGTTGAATGCAAAAAACCAGATAAAACTTCCACTGCAGGGAGAATCAACACCACAGATTGAAACAAACTGACAGGGGCATATTGCAAGGAGGAAATTCAGCCAAGAAAATAGGGTAATGGGTCTAGAGAGAAACTGGGGAAAGAAGTTGAGGCTCTAGCAGAAAAGTTTGGGCTACACAGTCAAAATGAGGATGAGAACCTTCCCAGCTCTCACATGAATATGAATGCAAACAGGCTACCATCACTTTGGTCCTCTGGGAGGTTTCAAATCCTCCAGAAAAGACCAATGTTTTTTGTTGGACATTGTTGATTTAAAATTCTTCCACTGGGATTTCAGTAAATCCCCTTTGGATTCAGGGTCTGGCACACTGGAAAATCACATTTCCAGTGAAGCTGAAATGCTGAGGCTGTGCAGAGCTGGGCACTTGCTAGTGGAGCCTGATCCTGCCACTTCCAGCACAGGGCCCCAGGAAACCCGTCCCTTTGGTTGTCACCTCACTCGCCTCTCTGCATCTCTCCTCAATTGGTCCAGCTGGGTCTGACAGCATTTGAAAGCTTTCCACCCTCCAGGCCTTCGTGGGTCAGTGTCTGAGTCTCAGACCTGCTAGTAATGAGCCTTATAATGAAATAATGAGCTGGAAAGAGAGGAAGATAGGGAGGAGAAATTCCTCCAGACATTTGGGGTTGGTTTTTTTGGTTTTTTTTTGTTGTTTGTTTGTTTTTTTACAGTAGCTGTGATCCAGACTTGCAAAGGTTGCTTTTCTGGGAGAGATGCTTTGTTACTTTATAGCCTACTCCACTGGTTCCCTCACTGCAGCCTGGAAGATTTAATATCTCCATTAAAACACAGGAGTCCTGAGCAATTCAAGGGTCTGAATTTCACCACCTGAACAAAGCCAGTGAACTCAGCCATTCAATACCTGGGATGCAGGTAACAACTAGTTGCTCCCTGAACAAGTCAAAGAATGGCAAATGTATTTTTGGCACCAAGCTTCAGGTCCTGGGAAGACAGAAAGAATACAATGCTGGGGACACATTGTCAAGACATTGATCTTCAGGGCTGCAGGTAGTGTAAGGTGCTGAAAGCATCCTGTGTTTGGCTATAGGTCCCTCCTCTTTTGCAACAGCATTATATGGGTGCTGGTGGACACGATGCAAGGCTGAGGGAATATTTCTTCTGGCTGGGAACATTTCATCTGAGACATGATTCTGAACAAGGACCAAGAGAAAAATGAAAACCAAAACCTTCCTGAACAGAGAAAGTGACATAGTTACCTTGGTTCAGGTGTAATGAAAAGTTCTGCTTCACTTCTTACCATTTTAATTTGCATTAATGGGAGGCAACTATTTCCCTCAATTTGTTCGAATGTTAATATTAAAAGTTGCAAAGCAAGAAATAGAGAATTTAGAACACTTTGAATCAGGAGGGGTGGAGGAACCCATGACGTAAGTCAGATTTCCTTTCTTTCTCTTCTTTTTTTAACTTGAAAAAGACGTCATTTCAGCTGAGCCATTCCCCCAAATAGACAAATGATGAATTAATTAGGGAGAAGGGCTCTGGGACTGGTTGGCAGAAAGTCTTCCCCATGGATCGCCTCCTGTCTTGCAGAATATCTGGACCGTGACTTGGCCCATTCTTGCAGTGTACAAGTTCATGGCATGATTTTTCCTTCCCTGTCACTTACTGGTGAAGATCTGGCTGTTGTGAGGACAAGAACAAACCAGTGGGGCAAAGCCTTCCTATTTCTCTATCTTACAGATTCCCAGGGATGCAGAGGAGAGTTCAGAGTTACAGTAATCAGGAATTAGAAAGGTTCCTTGTAGACCATAGCTCAGCTAAGACCATAATGCACAGCTTTATGCAGAGAGATAATTTTACTTGGGGGTGCCCTCAAAATTTCTGGGATGGGTTTGTCAGCCCTGTCATAGATTTTATTGTGTAGAGCTGTTTTCTACTAAGTCCCTTACTGGGATCTCTGATCCTTTTTGCTCCACAGCCCAGCAGAGCTGTCTTCCACAATGCAGAGATAAGATCCCTCCTCACCTCCCTGCCTATAGACCTGGGAACTGCATCAGCCTTTTTTGGCTCTGGGTTGGCAGTGTGGCCAAGAAAACTGCTGGACCACTTGTTGGACCCAAGTTCTTGCCTTATAGTCATTTAGCCAAGTGGCAAACCCATTTTAGTATGTTGTGGTTGCAGAAGATACAAAACCGCCAGTCTCTTGCTTTTCCACACAGAAGGACTGTGCCGGTCTCCTTTGCTGAGGCAGACTGCAAAAGGAGGAAGGTTGGGCTGTGTTTTCATGACCAACACAGGGGCAGCTACCAGGGCTTGCACCGTGGAGCTACCTTAGTGATGGAGGGAATGTCAAATGAGGGGAATGATGCCCAAGGGACTGGCTGAGCAAGAGGCAGCATGCCCCTCTGTGCAGCTCCCAGCTGAGCTGGGCAAGCTGTGCTGGTGGGTCAGTGGTCTGGAGGAGCCTGGGCAGGGGGGCACTGCGGCACTGCTCCCCTGCTCCTTGCGCCCCCTCCCAGGCCTCGCTCTCCAGGACACAGCCCTCAGCCCTGTGAGCCTGGCCAGCTCTGCTCAATTTGAGCAGATCTATTTAAAATTCAGCTGGGAGATGGGCTCTGGCTTGTTACAATGCTGTTGCTCGAAATGGAGTCATCACCGGAGACTATTCCTTTTTACAACTTTAGGTATATAGATTTTGTCTCGATTCAATTTATTTTTATATAGTGTCTTTAATACACTGTCTCTCCAAACGCTTTAGCAGATAGAATTGAAATAATGAGATAACGCTTTGCAGAAGTGCGTGCAGCCGCTCTCAGACGGGCAGCGAGGTAAAGCAATAGATAGAGATGGAGCAGAGTACAAGGTGGAGGCAGCATAACTTGGAAGCAGCAGTAATATAAGCAAACGTTCATGCAGACTATTATGGTAAGCACAAGAACTGATGGATATGAGGAAAAGCTTGTAGTCAGGTGTGCTCACAAAGGAGGAATTAAGGAGCAATTTGAATTGAAGAAAGATGGCCCTAAAGGGGAATGTACTCAAGGGAGGGTTATTTTCAGACAAATGGATCAAGGATGGTGAAAGCAAATCTTGATTCTCTCTGTTCATCAGGAATCGTGGTCTTGTTCACTCCTCCATCACCGCAATATGAAACAGAGACGGCGACAGCGTAGGTACTGCAGCTCCGCTTCAGAGAAGTGCTTGAATTGTTGAGTTGCCCTATTGACTTCCCTGGAAATGGCCAAGTGTGCAAAGACGCAAATGCACCCAGCTGGAATTTCTCTCTGAACCTTTTTTCACCAGATAATGTTGATATGAGAAGAGCAAAAGGTTTTAGAGAGAACGGTTCAGAAAGGGAAACTGTGTTTTAGTGTCATTAATACATGAGTGAGAGAACAGACTGTTTTCATGTTTTGTTTAAAATAAACACCAAGCTCAAACTATTCAGTGAAAAATGTGAACAAATTTGGAAAGGAAACTTAATTTCATCCACCGCAGTTCACTTTTACTCTGTAGGGAAAAGCAGCATGCGAAATTTCCATGCTTTTTGTTTTCATTACAGTTTGGACTGGCAGGAAAAATGAAATCATGGGTTTTCCTGTAAAAGGGACAGTCCTGCCACTACTCAGCCACTGTGAGTGACGGGAGAAAAGTTGAAATGCTTTCTTGGACTGGGATTTCTGGGCCTAACCAGTGATGACTGAACTCGAGGGTAGTTTCACTGGGACTTCTTAAGGGACAAATCTTGAGTGACAGGGAAAGCCGCGGGCAGACAGAGGCTGTTAGTTGGAGATCAGGTGAGAGGATGGAGCAAGCCCATGATACCCTGTGGTACCAAATGGTTTTGAATTGCACCTGGAAATGAGTGGAGAGCTGGAGGGGGTGATGATAAGCACAGCATGGTTTGCACAGAGGCAGCACGCCCCTTGCAGCTGTACTGATGCTCACGGGTGCGTAAGTTTGGGGAATGAAATCATCGATGGGGTAACCCACAATGACTTCATTGCTGAATTATTTGGGGAGCCCCTACTTTCCAATGTGCTTGTGATAGCTCCCTTCCCAATGCCCCGTCCATTTCACAGGGCCAAGCTGTCTTTCCTCGGTAGTTGGTGGCTCCCGCCAATGTTAGGGTGATCTCTGCATGGAGCTGCTCACCTTGCCCTGCCTCTGCTCCATCTGGAGGAGGCTGCAGATCCCCATATCCTCAGCTGTTCAGAGGGATGGGGAGGTGATTTTGTCAGCCAGGAAGAGAGGTGAGAGCTACTGACAGGGAGAGGACAGATGACCCAGGGCACTGCCTAGCTAAGCTCTGCTGCTGCAACATCACTGTGGGAGGGATGGGTGCCGGGAGTCCACCAGTTTGGCATGGCAGGGAGCAGACCATTACAGCCCAGCAGGGGTTATAACTGAGACCTGTCTTAAATATTGTGACAGGCCAATTGAAAAATGTCAGGGGAAATGTTGTGGGGAGAAAGCAAGGATTGCTCCTCTCCCCAGGGCTTGCAGGAGCAGAGCTCAGGAGAGTTCCTGATTTGCCAGCTGCTTCATCTCCTTTTCCAGACCTGCCACTAAAAGCTCAGTGAACATTTCATATTTACTCTGAATATGCCAATGTTTTAGGTAATGTGAAAGTAAGTGGACATCTCCTGCACAAGAACTCCCAGTCTGAATCCCCATTTTCAAATGATCTTCAAACCTTGGAATAGCTTTATCCTTGTAAAGGATGGGTGGTGGCTCTGAAAACAGAGCTGAGCCAAGGTGGGAGTGCTTGGATCTAGGGTCCTGATTTGGACTTAAAAGAAAAGGTACTGAAATGTGAATTTTGATTATGTTTCATCTAATGAGTTCTGAAAAGATTTGGAGCTGAATTAAAAGTAACAAAAAGCCAGGGAGATGAATGACCCTTATATTAAATTCAATTGGCTTCTGTGCAATTCGTTGCATAGCGAAGCCTCGTTAATACATTTTGCAGGTGGTTGGGTCATTTGTCATCAGAATCACACTTTATGGAAAGCAACTTTCCCCCGTCTTCAGTTATTTTGCTCTGAAATGAGTTTCCCTGGATCCTGTCTGCTGGCAGGAGCTGAATTGGCTTCAGCAGAGCCACATGGTTTCATGGCAGAAAAGGATCTGGCTTGTTATTTTCTATGTATTTATAAGTTATCCTTATATAACATGGTCTACAGTTAATATCTCAAGTATATGTAGCCACAGTCCTCACCCATTAGAAAGAACCCAGGCCTATATTATAGTTAATAATATTTATTGTTTCCTTTTGTTTTTCTTAAGAGCCAAGGCAGCTTCCCTCTCCACAGGGATGAAAGGCTGAAAAAAATATAGAAAAAGCTTATTTCGTTTGCATTTTCCTAATTTGCTTTCCTCTGGCTCAGACATGTGTTGCCTATAAGCTATTAAAACTCTTTCTCTAGGGTTATTCTCCTCCCTCCCTCCCCCATCTGATATTCACAACTTCATTCTGCCTGGATCAATGACTGCAAATTTGCTTTATGACAACTTGAGCAAACCCATGATGGATCAGAAAGGACCTCAAAGTAGGCTGAAGCCTACTCAAGTCAAGAGCACCAGACACGTTTGTTAAAGACCTCATTGGCCTCTGATCCTTGGGTTGCTGCAGTATTGATTTTTAGGGTCCGAGCTCAATTGTGCTGGAAGTCGAGTCGTATGGAGTCGCATGCTCGTGGGGGAGACAGGAGCTTTATAATGGGAACAGATCGATGTGGAATGATTTAGCACAGAGGGACCTGGAGGCTTGGCAGGAAAGTTAAGCAATAATCGAGTTTTGGGCTCAGAGCCGTTTCACACCGGCATGCTGCCTGTCTCGCTCTATGTGCAGAGCTTTGGGACCATGACGCTGGGTCTGTGCATGGCAGGTTGGCACAGGTCCCATCTGGCTCCTGGAGCAGTGGGCAGCAGCCATGCCATGTGTGTGCAAGGAGCCGCAGTGCTGATATCGTTAATCTCCAGTGAGTGGGTGTCAGCCTGCTTCCCCAGTCTTCCCTAGGTTTAAAATAAAGCAAGCTGGATCCTCAGGTGCTGTGAACTGAGACCTAGTGGTGTTAGTCTGCTGCAGCTCTGGGCTTAACCCCATAAGAAACTTTAAGGAGGCAGAGGCTGAACATGGAAAGCAAAGCATGTGCAGAAGCGACACATTTTGCACAGGCTTGTATATCTGTTTTTTCTTTTTAAACTGTGACTTTCTTGCAAACAGAAGGTTTCTCTATTCTCTGATCCCTGCTCCATCAGTATGGCTGGGGAATGAGAGACGCTTAGGCCCGGACTAGCTGTCTGCTGTGTCAGCATGAAGCATCCTGGTGCCCCAGTCTAAACATGGGTTGCCCCTAACTGATATAACACAAAAATCCAAGTAATTCCACTGAAAAGAAAAGGGGGCAGGTTGCAGATTAACCCCTTGGGCTTCAGGTCCAACTTCTGGTTCCTTCCCCATTGCCTCATGCCTCAGTTTACCCCTATGAAGTGTAAGTAAACCCCTGCTTTGAGACAGAGGAGGTACCCCTATGGTGTTTCTATGCATGACACCCACAGGTTGTTTTCTAAAGCCAACTTGGGTTTTATATCTAGGGTGACTGTGAGCAAAGGCTACCTCGAGGTCCTTTTCTTTTATATCTGAACCCTCCGGTCATCAGTGTTGTGGCTCTGACTGATTTATGGTGCTGTATCTGACCTCATTTGAGTCCTAATACTTTCAAGGAGTGGGGAGTTCTCTGAGATGGAGCTCAAGGTGTAAAATCTAGCCACAATCCCAGCAAAGTTCTCCCTCTTCCACCTTGCTGGTAGAAAGTCCCTTTTGTTACAGCAGCTCTTGAAGCTCTGGGAACATTTCCCTCTTCATGGTGCCCTGTACAGTGGGCAGGGGTGTCACAGAGCCCCAGCTCCATTGGGGAGCCAGGATCTGACCCCACAGTGGTCCTGGCACAGCACAAACCCCACGGGTGGAGGGCGAGATGAAATGTGAATAAGAGCAGAAAAGAGGCTTTTCCTGCTCAGCTCAAGCACAGGTAATTTCCTACTCCTGTGAGAAAACTGGGTGTGGATCTAATTAATAAAGCTATATTCCCTAATAGCAGTCTCTCTACAGCCTGTGTCACTGCCTGGAGGCAGTGAGATGGAGGAGGACTGGGAGGAGAGAAGGGGAGTTTTCCAAAGGGATGGCGGATGCACAATCCCTTTTCTGCAGCAGAGTGGGGGTGTCAGGTGAGCTGGACAAAAGCAGATGGAGGCTGATATTTTGGGCTTTCTCCCCTTTCCCTCCCCCTCCACTGCCATCCCTGACATCTATGCATTAGTATAAAGGCTTATCCAAAAATCCAGCAAAAGATGCATGTCTCTGCAGTGCCTTGTTCTCTGAGGCCAGCACAGCCTTGTTCTAGGAAGTCCATGTACAACAGTGAAGGGTGAACCATTTAGCAGCGAAGGGTTTCTGAAAGCCGTGCTCCTTCTCTGGCCACCTTCTCCCACATCCAGTGGTTTGGGCTTCTGAAGGAGAAGGAGTCCTGCAGAAGTACAGGCTGGGACCTCCTGGCTTCTTGGGCATCTTTCTTTGTGTGCAAGTACCATGTTGTGCAGTCTGTTGTCAACACTGTAAAACGGTCCAGAGAGGCCGCAGGATCTCCAACCTTGGAGATGCACAAAGCTCAGCTGGACAAGGCTCTGGGAAACCTGATAAAACACTGAGGTTGGATCTAACCTCAAAGCAGTCCCTGTTCAGAGCAGGAGGCTGTACTAGAGGCTGGACAAGTCCTTACTCATCTAAATTATTCTGTTATCTCTCCCATCATCCCACCAAGCTCTACCTGAATCTTAGTTTTCAGGCCCCTCTGCTCTAACTGGAAGGACTGTTTCAAACTATTTATGTTGATGAGAAGGTTCTTCTTTCCCAACCTGGGGATATTCATGGTCACTTCCCAGCTACTCTGTGTCCCCGTCCTGGCCTTAGCTACCCCTCATGTATATCAGTGGATGGGTCCAACAGAAACAGGGCGAATCTCCCCAAACTGACAGGAAAGACTGACAGCAGAAGTTGGCTCAAAGCCCGAGTATCTACAAAAAAAGTCAAGACAACTTGCCTAGATTTGTTTAGACTCTGTGTTCAGTTTTCAGATGGCTAAATCTGAGTGAGACTGAGCCCTATGTGCCCACATTTCCCACAGCTTATGCTGCAAATAAACATATTTCCTTTGTGCATCATGTCTGACAATATTTATTTGAGAGCCTCTGCAAAGAAAGCTCTGCCTTTCGCTCCCTGGATAGACAACTTGTTCCATCTGGTGTTAAGAGACTGCCGGTAATAGATGCAGGTTGAAAGCAGGTCTAGGGATCCAGATAAGTGCAATTAGTAAATCTTTGCTTGGCAATTCACAGTTTTTTGGGGAAAAAAAATAGTGGTGTCTTAGCACAGTGACAGCTAGGTGCAGCTTGTGCTCTGAAATCTTTGCAGAGAGGTGGGAAGAGGCGGCCAGGTTTTGTACGTACGGGCAGATTATGAAGTGTGGGGATTAGCAAGGAGTAATTACAGTGCCTCCACTGTATATTAAGTGTGTGAAACAATATATAGGCACTCAGCGCATGGCAGGCATTATGGCTGGGTGTCACAGTTGATGTTTTTAATATCCATTATTCAAGAATTGATTCCATGCCTGACTATCAAGCAGCATCCAGCTATAATATGGGAGTAGTACCATAAAACAGCACTGTCATCTTCTAAGAGCTTTACAAACATTAGCTAATTCTGCCTACCCTCTCCACCAGCGACAGGTAAGGGCTGTTATTTCTGATTGTCTGAATCCCTGAGGAGAGCTCGGATTAGGTGAAGTTGTTCTGAGGAAGCTGCTATAGATGGTGAGACTACAGCAGCCATGGGCATTCAGGGTGTGAGCAGCACAGAGAGTGGCCATAACTTGGAATAACCCCCAAAATCCCCCAGACCCAAATAAAAACATTTCCAGTGCTCAGAGATGCTGAAAAATAGGACCTTTAAAAAGTCCTATGTTTTGTGCTCACTTTTATTTTTTACAAGCATTTTTAGAAAAGCTTTTCACTTTTACCTTTTGCAAGCACCTCTAGGAAAGGTTTTAATTTGGGAATTTTTTTTTATCTTTGTTCGTTTTTTCACTTTGGCCCTCAGTAAAGGAGGAAGTAAGGGCAAATAAGGTAGGGAAAACAATAAACAGATGAAGGGAAAAAAAGCCTAAACATGAGAATAAAGATTTTTCTTGTTTGAGTGAAAAAATGCACGTTGTCAAAAAAGATAACTTTCTTTTTTTTAAATTAAAAATATCTGATTTAGAAAAAAGAGCTTTTTTCCCCTACTGAAAATATCCATGACTCCAGAGATGAACTGGTGTGTGAGTCCTAAGTGAAGGCAGCAATATCTTCTTAGAGAACCTGGCTGATTTTTGGTGGCTCCACATGTTCTTGCTGGCTGTTGACAAATGAGATTTCATCTTCCTCTTCCACCCCGGCTTGACTTCAGGAATTTCCATTCCCAAACCTCCATCTCTTTAGGCAAATCCTCTCTGAAGATTACCTACATTACCTACTTCTCCCTGGAGACAGCCTTCTCTGCTTTGCCACCAATTAAAAACAGCTCTCACCAACCCCTCAGCTTAACTGTACCATCTTTAAAAGCAGCCCTAACATTGACGTACCTTTTTCCTATTTTAATTTCTTCCTCTGAATTATTCTGTTGCTTCTGACTGCAAACCCCAGCACTGAGGTCCTGGGGGGTTGATGGGCTCCTGCCCTCCTCTCTTGGCTCCAGGAGTTTCCTCCCCAAACCCATGCCAGCATCACACCTGGGGGCATGAGGCCTCCTGGGCTTGTATCTCAAACCCAAACGGTGTTGTGACAGCAAAGAAGGGAATTGTATGGAATAGCTGTTTTCCAGGTCATGTAGTCCTTTGTGCTGTGGATGTATTTGGAGGTTGTGTTAAAAAGCATATGAGTGGGTGAAGGGTAAACTCCAAATTATTCCAACAATCTGCACTGAGGCTGTAAATGCAAAATGCAGAGCCCATAAAAGATCAGACAGGACCTTAATCGCAACAGCAACAAAAGGAAATGCAGTGCAGACCCTCCATAACCTGCTTGTGTCAAAACCAGGGTCAAATGGCCCCTTGTGTGCTCCTGTTCCTTTCCTGGGTTTCTGCTCTCTCCTTTCGTTGCTGCTTTGAGCCACAGGAAGACAGAGAATGAGTCTTGCTCAAACTTGGGTACCTCAGTTTTTCCAAGGTCATCCAAGAAACATTTGTCCCATGTAAGGATGGATATAATCTTGATTTCAGAGGTGTTTTCCAGTGGGGAAAACCAATTCTTTTTGATGTGATCTCTCCATATCTGCCTGGCCCAAGCAGAAGCAGGACCAAGTGCCCTGCTCCTGTAAACATCTCAGGCTCTGTACCTCTTTCCAGTTGATGGATGCTCTGTGCAGGATGTCACGTTGCAAGGTGAAGATGGGGCTCACCATACCCATCAGTGTACCCCAAACCCTGCTCCAGTGTGTGCACCTCCAGTACAGCAAGGCAAAGAAACACAGGCATGCCCGTGGGCCCAGCCTCACTTGGAGGTTAAAAATAATGCAAAGATGCTTAGAAAAATAAAATAAAAAAAAAATTAAACCACCCCCACACTTGAAAGAAACCTGCCCCTTTAAGAAAGGATTGAACGTAATCTATTTCCAGCGTACGAGAGATCGGCTAAGGATTGCTGGGACATTTTCACTGACACAAATCTACATAATCGTTTTAAACTTCTCACCATTTCTTCCGATTATTCTCTTTCTGTCACTTTAGGAAGCTCTAAAACTGATTTTCTCTCCATAATCTTCCAGTATTGCTTAGCACCCAAATCTCTAATATTTTAAGAAGATTATTTCATTTATAATTGATTGAGTGTATTTGCCAGTTCGCTACTTCAAAGATGTTGTGCTTGAAGGGGTTCTGGTAAAGCATTATTAACTTTCTACCCCTTACCCCCCATCCAAAAAAAGAGGCAGAAAAATTTTTTATCCTGCCTGACACTTGATGCATATTTTTTTTTTATATATTATTGGCATTATTTACATTGTCAGCATGCTGAATAGCTAAAAAAAAGATCTCCAGAGATGAAAGGCAAATCAATCTGTCTCCAGTTGAAGGCTCAGGGCCATGGTTTCCATCGCAGGGTACAGTTTGATGAGCAGTGATTGCAGGCAGCCAGCTCAGGCAACACCACATTCCTCTGTGCACCAGCCTTCCCTCATGGGTGCCATTTGCCCACCCCACTGTTCTCACTGAGAAATGGATTGGAGAACCAATAGGAGTTAAAATACCTTTTATTTTATTTTTTTGCTTTTCAATGGTTGAGCTGCTTTTCAGCCGGATCCGCTCCCTGGGGTTGTTTTCTGCATTGAGACGGAAGGGATTACATGGGTGGTGAGCAGTGGCAGAGGTGGGGTAAAGGGGCAGAGAGAGAAAGGACTGGGTAAAGGGCATTTCTGAAACACATTGCTGTTGAAAGTCATCTTCATCCAGCTCAGGACTGGGCTACGGTAGCTGCTGCCTGCAGGCAAGGGGACTCCATCACCCAGTGGTGGATGTTGTCTTGTAGAGCAGTGAGAAAGGGGTTGAGAGAGGGAATGAGGGTGCAATAGGTAATATTTACTGAGAGCAAAGGCATTAGGACACCTGCAAGCAGAGCTGTGGAGTGAGGGAGCCCATCTAATGGACTGCCACTTCCCACTGCATAACCAAAAAGCCCCAGAAATAAGGGGGAGATTTCCCCATTCTCAGCCTGGCTCTGCTGTTCATTCTTTACCACCTGTGAACTAGCAAGGAGATGCATGGCACAGTGCTCAGAGCTTTCCTTTAGCTCTGAGCCCTCTTTTAGGGCTGGCAGAGACTTAGTGATGCTCTGTCACAGTCATTTCAGGGAATGGAGCCGCTATCAACTAACAAGAATGAATTTCAAGGCTGATCACCTGCAAGCCAGGGATAATGGGAGGTCTGCACAATCAAACACGTCTCCTGTTATAGTAAAACAAGCAACACTTGGAAAAGACATGGAAACAGGCTTCTTTAAATCCAATTCAGGGATTTGGAATCCCCACTAAACGCTTAATTAATTTTTGATTAGCTGAGAACCCATTAAACAGACTGATTCTTCTAGCTTTATAAGTAAAGGCAGCATGCTGCTTTAATTAAATTAATACTAAGAGATGTTCATTTTCAAATCCTTATGTTGGTTATTTGAGAAAAATCATTTCATACCCTTCCCTAAGAGGTTTACCATATTCTTTTAGCCCAATGCAGTATTTCTTCCCACTCTCTTTGTATTGCTCTTGGTGCACCTGGAGGCAGGATCTGTCAGGGCCCTGAAATTGTTTTGCCCAAGGGACATGGGGGTGTCCCAGTAGTTTTGAGGACCAAGAACCTCATATTGCTATAGGGGTTCACCATATGGGTATGAGCAGTCAGACTCTTTGGGGTCTCACAGCCCTGGCTTCTCCCACCTACTCTCCCTGTGGAGCTACCGTTGGCTGTTTCCTGAAGCAGGTACTAGATATGACTTCTGATTCCTCCTCCACGACATAGCGAGCAGCTTTGAATTATCACCTCTTTTTTGAGGGTAAGGTACTGTCCACAGGCAGTTGCTGCAGAGCAGCTGATGCAAGGTAACCTCTCCCAGGTCTCCTGTGTGACACCACCATGTATCAGAGAGCATGCAATGGTTTCTTTGCTCCTGGTTTTCAAACCCCTAAGGCTTTCTCCATTTCCCAGTAGAAATCAGAATTGCTGCCCAACCTTGGCTTCTTCTCCAATGATCAATAACTCCCAGGGTGTGCTGGATCCTCTGACGATGGGAGGCATAGAGTCAAACCTTGGGCCCTTCTGAAACGATGGAGACTTGGCATGGACATAGGCATTACTGGGTGTGATTATGAAAGGAGGTTGGACTCACTCTTGGAGCAACTCATCTCATGAGAGGATTCAAAACTTCCCCTCTGCCTTTTCTTCCACCCACAGCAAGATCTGCAACTGAGTTTTACAGCCTTCTCCCACTGCTATAACAGGTGAAAAACTCCTCCTTGATCATTGCAGTGCCAACATACTAAAGTTTGCAGCTGGAAACTCACCTTACTTCAATCCTGGGTCCTCTGCAAACCCCCAGGCCATCCTCCAGCCCATGTCAGTCTGAGCCCTGCACAGGGCTGCCTCTGAGGTCTCTGCAGGTGCCTCTGCTGAGTGGGCATCCACATACACCCAGATGTCCAGGGAGTGAAGCCTGGAGCAGCCAGCAAATTTCCATATTTTTTTATGCAGGCTCACTGTATGCAGCTCAGAGACCTGCCAGCCACATGAGTCCCAGATGATGACATTGCTTTCATGATGCTACTGAACAACTTTACATTGATTATCATCCTATAAGCAGGGAACCTTTCTTGTCCTCTGAGGGCTGGGATTTTTTTTTTTCTTTAAGCTTCTTTCATTTGGCAGAAGAAGAAACACTTCCACAAAAAATGTCTCACAAGAACCTGTTGCTCAGATGAACCACTTGGAAATAACACCAAACCTGTCTCAGTACAGGTGTGATTTCCCTTACACAGTCTCCATGTGGTTTTGGCTTGACATCCATCCCTCACTCCGTTTGCTCTGGATGCAGCTGGATTAAGCAGAGCATGTGCTTCACTCTTTGCTGCATTTGTCCCATCAGATGCAGGGTGAAATGGGGCTTTCAACCCACCAGTGTCCTCATTCACCATTGCCCTTGCAGAGGTCGGATGTCACCCAGATCCCGACAGCGGGAGCAACAAGCAGGTCCATGCTGAGGTTATTCCACAAGGATTTGATTATGGGCATATCAGCAAATGCTGCCATTACATGGGATCTGGACTGGGGGGCTTGGAGAGCAGCCCCAGCCCCTCACACCTTCACCCTCTTACAAACCTTCCCTTGCTTCCCCTCTCCCCACTGCCCACTTCTTGTTAGGAGCTGTCGGAGACAGCTGGCTGCTCGTGCATTAAATTAGCAGATGTTGCGGCTACACAACATTAAGCACAACAATACTGTTAATGTGCCCTCCGGAGCCCTCTGCCTCCCTCCTCACCGGGTCTCGCCAGACACAGCCTCTCCGGAGGCAGATTAATTTCAACNAGATTTAAGCCAGCTGTCGACTGTCTCCTGGCATTTGGGTTAGGAAGTAAATACAGAAGGAGGGGATTTTTATAAAATGCCCATCAGCCCTCCTCTCTGGGAGGAGCATGAGGGAGGGTTGGAGGTAAATCTGCGTTGTGGGGTTAATGCTTTGCCCAGTCCAGCGCAGAACAAATTGGAGGGGGAATATTTTCCTTCTTCCTGAAGGGGAAGGGGCTTCTGTCATGCTACACGTGGAAGACAACCCTCCCCAGATGTGGGGTTGTGTGGTCTCAAAGCAGGTCTCCACACCCACCAAGCCCTCCTTTGCTAAGAAGCTCTTTTTCCACAAGATGCTCACTGGAATAGGTTTTACCAGCTTTGCAATGCCACCACTCTTGGACATACATGCATGGTCCTGACAGCCCCTGGAGCATCCCCACCCTATGGCCACACAGCCTGTCTCCCCAGCAGCGACCAGACAGCAAATAGGTGGTAGCTGACTCTGTAGTACCGCACAGCCTCTGAGCAGAGGAGATTTTGATGGTTCAGCCTCATTCTCTTGGATACTCAAGGCTCACATCTCCTTTTGGCTTAAGTAGAGGCTGTCTGTACTCAGCATTTATGAAAATCAGCCCTAGGTCTTTGCTCAGATTAACAATCTGTATGAGCACAGTGGCTGCTGGAAACCCGGATCTTCCTTTATCAGTGGGGAGCGTGTTGCCAGCCATGGATTTGGAGGACGTGGGAGTCGGGCTCTAGCCATCATCCCTAGCTTCACTACTGAGCTGAAAACTTGGAACTGGCAGTTTTAGTATCAGTCAGAATAACTGCTGAGAAATCTGGACTTTGGCAGGGCTGTGGACACAAGTGTGCTATCTATCAGTGCTGTGTTAAATGACAGTGCCATTTCCACTGGTTGTTTCGAAGGCCGATAAATATAGCCAATATCTATGCAAAAGCTGATCCACCTCAGCATCCTATCTCCATTTGCCGCCAGCAGTGAATGCTGATGAAGGAATGTCACACCATAAACTCATAGTAATCCTTCGACAGAATACTCTCCCAAGTCCCAGATGTGCGGCCAAGGGACTTACTTTCCAATGTAACCAAAATGGATTTATTTTCTCCATCAATTTCTCCAGTTGCCTTTGATCATTTACAATGTCCAGTGGCAAGGAGCTCTGCAGACTAAACAGGCTCTGGGTGAAAAATTATTTTTCCTTTTCCGGCTGGTCTGAGTTGGCACCTGCAAGTTGTAGTGGCTGCCTCCCAGTTCTTGAACTGAGAGAAAAGGTGAACAACTATTCTCTGTTTACCTTCCTCAGCCCATTTTATCTTTATCAATTCCCTCCTCAATAATTTCTTTTCTACAGATGAGGAAACCCAGTCACTGCAGCTGTTCCTCATACAGATGCCATCTGTGCTTTGTTGGTAGCTGGGCCAAATACTAAGATACCTCCTGGGTGACCAGCTAGTCTCTGGCTGCTCATTTGATGAACAATTCTGGATTTTTGGATGAGTAACTGTGGAATTACCCTGCAGTGTGAGGGCAATATAAGAACTGTCCTCCCCACCCAGTTTTTTCCTCCCCATCTTGACAAGATTTAGATTAATAATAAACCATGGTCTTGGGGAAGGGTTGATTTTTAACCTGGACCCATTCGATTACCTGGTTTCCAGCCTGGTCCCAGGAACAGTTGTACTAGCTGAGCTGAAGGTGAACTGTAGCAAGGCAGGGCAGGGGAAGCAGGTTTCACTGCAGAAACAGTGAAAATACATGTTGAAAGTCAGGCCTGGAGCTCAGGAGCTGGTTAGGCTGGAGTGTGGGTCTCCAGCTGAGGTGTTCCTGGCTGGAGGGCAGAGTGGTTCTTGGGCATGTGGGGCAAAGACCTGCCCACACACCTGCAAAAGCCTCTTGAGAGCTGCTCGTGTGCATTGCCCACAGTCCCCAGTCCACGAGGCTCACTCCATTACAAAGGCTGTGCCAAAACCTGACACCGTCCCCCTACATACTTCTCCTGAACTTCCCTTTGACGGGAGATCTTAGGGGAAGGCGAACAAGATCGTGCGCTGGTGCAGGGGCTGGAAAGGAAAGTGGTACTTGTGATAACACAGGATCAAGTTTCACTGAGTCCTTTTTCAAACACCAGTTGAAAACCCCTCCTGCCACTTGACAAGTTTCCAAAATCCTCTTTCTTTCCAGGATCTACCCAGCCCTTGAGTGGGGAGAAGAGGCTGTGAAATGAAAGCCCTGTTTGCTCTGTGAAAGAGCTTGACAAGGTGTTGAGAGAAAGTGTTACTGCTTTTGGAGCATTCAGAAAGGCGTCCACTTATCTCTCTCCTTTCTTTTTTTTTTTTTCTTTTTTTCCTGCTTCTTCTAAGGAATCTCTGGTTGTAATCACTCTCTGGGATTTTTCACAGTAGTCTGATACTGTTAATATTTATCCAGGCTCAGAGATGAACTGACAGTGCTGTGTTCTCTCCTCTTTTATTTTGTCTCTGTACATCTATTAGGTGTTCTGGATGTCTTTAACTCATCAACACCTAACCTGGGGCAATGACAGGTAAAACCAGCCTCCATCACATCTTTTCACCTTTCTCACCTCTGGTGGCTTTTTTCTTTGTTTGTTTTTATTAACTTACTTAATAAAAGGCTAAAGATTTTAAATAATGTCAGAAGCAGTTCAGTGGTCAAGGGATTTGGGGTGTCTGAGGATAATTCCTAGACTATTCCTTGCCTTGTATTAAAAAGGTGATTGCAGACTTTAGGCAGAAGGGTTGTGGGGACTTAGACAGTTGTTTGTGAAGAGTTCAGTCTTTGAAGAAAAGGACACATGAAGTGGTGGAGTTTTCTGCTACTGATGGTCAATGTGTTCTTCTACTGATGGTCAATGTGTTCTGTAGTCTGACCATAAAGGTCATTGAAAAGCCCATCAGAGTTTGTGTTACCCTTGGAAGAGAAGCCTGCAGAATAACAACAGCCAGACATAATTTGTCATGGAGACAATCAGAATTTCCCACTCTGGGGTGTAGCACAAGCAAGTGGAAAATGGCAACAGTGGAGTTTCATTGTGGGGAATTAATGCCTGCCAACACTTGTGATTTTGTTGCGAGTTTTGTGAACATCTGTATTTATCTTAAAACCTGCTGCCCGGTAGTCAGATGAATACAGGGAAATCTTGGTTTGCATTTGTATAAAAATGAGTTTATAGGTCTCATGTGTGCCAAGTACAGCCAAGAAACAAGTAAGAAGGTATCTAAATTGGCTTAAAAACTGTGTAACGGCTAAAGTAATCTCGCAATTGTTATTCAAAACATGACTTAGAAAATGGGAATGTTTGCAGCTGGCTGTACTTCCCCAGTGACCTCTGCAGTATCTATAATCCACCCTCATACACACATGAGGATGATGTGGGAGTGGGGAATGTCTCTGAAGCCACCCACAAGAGGACAGATACCCAAAGTAACTCATTTCACCTCGAACTTTTATTGATGCAGTGGAGTATCCTCAGTTGAGCACAGATAGGTGTTTGCTGGTGAATAAAATTTTGGAGATAATGTCTCTATTACTGTAGGGTTAGATTTAGCAATGTGTGAAATCGCATTGAACAGATGGAGCACCAACTTGTGTAGAGTATGGTTTTACTTGCAAACACACCATATTTCTAGGATTGAAATTTTTTCTTCATCATTTCTACTTCATCCAGTGCTGAGCTCATTTTAATCTTCCAAACTTTCTCTTATATGGGAAGCCTGATCCAGGGTCTCCTCCAAACTGCTATTTCTCCTATAAGGATCTCCAGGTTACATCATTTCACATCATTTTGATTCATCTCTCATCTTTAGTGGCAAAGAAGAAAGAGGTTGAAGAACATGGAAGTGTTATTGAAGACTTTCCCACAGGTGACACCAGAGGCAATGAAGACTAACGACAGCTTTATTCCAAAAGCTGAAATAATTACTAATATCAATAGCTCCAAGGATTTTTCCTTCATTCACACACATTCAGTTTTGATCATCTGTTGACCTCTGATTGAAAAAAACCCCCTCTGTGAATCACCAGGTTTCTACAGGAAAGGCAGGAAGTTCAGCAATGTCTGCAGACATAAACCAAAGGAAATGTGAAACTACTTTGTAGTTTCAATGAGGTCAGATCCATCAGCAATAACAAAGATGTTATCGTGTGACCACTATGTGTTTGTCAATGGGAGCATCCACATTTCCAGAGCTGGTGACTCCAAAATCCCCCATTTTGAAGAAGCTGCTATATGGCAGGCTTTTAGAACTGTGCTTATCACAATGATGTAAGAGTAAAAAATTCAAATCAACGAAGAGTTTTTGCTGTGCAAGGAGTTATTGTTCACCACCAAATGCTGGCTTGTCACAGGATGACCAGTAATTATTACCAGTAATGCTAACAGTAACTCAGATTGTTGTTATACTCCTAGCCCATGTGTGGATATTATTTCATACCTGATCTGCTTTTTATGGTCATCGTATACATTTCTGTCCATAAGCAACCCACAAGCCACGTAGAGTTATCTCACAAGCTGGCTCAAGGTAGCTGCTGGCCAAATTGATCAAGAAATTTTCAGTGTGGCTATTCATTTCTCTATAGCAAAAACTGGCTAAGTGACTGAGCAAAATATCTAGAGATGTGAAGGCCCAGGATGGTCAGGAGCAGTCTTTCTCTCTCTGCTGATTCAGGAGCACTGGATTAGGCCCTTTCAAACTGTGACAGAGGGAATCAGGCCAAGAATGTTGAAGGGAACAAATCGTTTAATGAAAGGCTGCCACTGAAAACATCAACAGCACAAAGACCAGAGTTTCTTTTTGAGATCTACACTGCAAGCAGAAACCTCCAGAGAAAATCCAATTCCCTACAGTCTGTAGTGTACTGTAGACACACAAATGTGTTATTTCACATGTCAGCACACCCATCTGAATGCTTCTTCCCTCCCCATGAAATTGCTGGATCATGTAGAGGGGTATCACTGTCTACAAAAGTTCCATCATGTGTTATCAGGATTGACCTAGGAAATCACTGCTACCAAATTATACCATAGCTACATCCACATTAGGAAGTACTAATCCTATCCTTCTCCAAGAGAAAGAAAAAAATATATATCAATGTTACACCAGAACATTGATACATCAATTAATTATAATCAATTAATTCTTAGATTCCACCCCAGACATGGACACATCTCTGCCTTTACTGCAAAACTCCTCCCATCATCTGACCTGGCTCCTCTGAGCAAGTTTTCTCAGTCAAATCAATAGAGCTTTTTTCAGTTCTTCTACTAGATCTGCAAAATATATGCAGATTTATACAGTGAGGCATACACTAAATACTCTGGGGGAAGGAGTAAAATAGACATTAATCAGATATTAAAGGACTTATGAGACAGGGAGAAATATACATTTGGGCATAGTTTAGGGTTGGTTTTAAATGTTTCGTATACATACATACAATTACTATGTATATGTAGGTATTATTGTTCTGTTTTAAACAACTGGATTGGATAGGCTAAGAAAAAAAATGGAAGAGGCAGGAGAAAAATACCTAATAACTCTAATGTTAGGGAACTGTGGCTAATTTGCAAAAGGATACCAAATGGAAACATGCTTCCTTTAATCTGTGTTGCTTTAAAAAGAAGAAAAAAAAAAGGAGGCGGCGGCTGGGGTTAGTAAGCTATCTGACAGTCTGAGCAGCTCATCTGTTTGCAGGGATTGGGTTAGGAACAGATATTCCCAAGTGCCTTGAGTATCAAGTGCATTGGATATGGCTTTTGATCAGAGGGACAAGGTGCTGCCTTTGCTTCCATGGGGTGGCTCCCACTGGAGGCAGGTACCTCCCGATGGAGAAAGGACAGAGGGTTTGGTGGTGGTGAGAGGGACAGGGACACCTTGCATTGTGAGTTTATGCCAGACCCTGGCCTTTCCCCTGGCTGTGTTCCTTGTAATTTCTGAAATCAGAAATAAGCTGATGTGATTAGAGGAGAACAGATCTGGCTTAGTGTTCTTCAAGCTTAAAAAGGTGTTAAAGACTTGCCAAATTACAAATACTGAACTAATAGAGATCCAAAGTAAGGATGGTTGCCTAATTCCTTTACATCTAGAGACAAAAATGAAGGGTTGCATTACTGTGATTGATGGACAGATAGCAGCCTGGCCTGTGAGAAATATCTAAGAGCTGGTGCACATCTAAAAACATTTTATATCCAGCCCACCCTTGATCTGGGTAAGGACTAGTTTTTGCAGGCTCTTAGCTTCGGTGATGGTTCGCTGCTGGTAGCCCAGTGGAAACAAAGTTTTGTGGTGTTGCTTCTCCTAGGGGAGGGGTGAGGCTTGGTTTTTCTTTAGGTTACACTTTTTTTTCTTTTTCTTTCTTTTTCAATGCAATCTCTTGAAGTCATCTTGCATTAATTACCCGTCATCTTAACGACACTGTTGCATGTTAGACGAAGAGATCTCTGAATTCAAATAAGACTTGACCCTAAGAGGGACCAGCTCCCTGGCTTTTTCTTCTCATCTCCTTAAATCTAAAAATTGCTAAGTGATCTCTGAGGCTCAGGCTTTCCTCGGAGATTAGTGTAAGAAAAGCCCCAACATCTGCAAAAGTGACTGCTTTTGACAACCGTACAGATATCTTAAAGAGCAGGAATTTCCCTAATAAAACCCCTTAAAATAAGTCTTCTTAAGATTTCTTAATGCCACAGTGATCAGTTTGCATGTTTCAGAAATTCAAGAATTTTTTATCTGCTTTGGAAAGTTATGAAAAAAAATGAAGCAGGTTTATTTAAAGGGGAGAAATATTTGAGATGCAGGAAAGACGGGGTAGCAAAGCTTAGGAACTGGTGATAAAACCATAAATTGTATAGCTCAGGGAATTTGTGGACTGACTAAAAATGACAAAGCAAAGCAGCAAGTTGGTCATCAGAATAATAACAAAGAGGACTTTTACCAAGAGAAAAAAAAAAAACCACGTGGACCCTCTGGCATTCTGTAGGTAATTTAAATAGCTTAATTCGGCATTGTTGTGATTAGCCATATGCCTGATAGCCTGTGGGCCAGATCCTCTGCTGGTGTAAAGCACAAGCTTTTCCAACTGCCCTATTCAGCAAAGCATCTCTATTAAAGACAGTGTTTAGGCATCTGCTGAAATGTAAGTGTGCGCATAGTTCCCAGCAAAGACACTGGGAGCTAAGCATCACAAGGAAGCTGCCCTGGCACAATGAGAGATTTAAGTAAATATATCCCGGAGCTGGAGCTGGGCCATGAGCCACTCACCTAAATTTACCACATATTTCTAGCCTCTTGGATGCTGGCACAAAAGACTAGGCTGAGTGTGAGATCCCAAAGCACAGAGACATGGTGCTGGAGGTATCTGTAGGCTTTTGGTGCCTGATCCTGCACTCCTTTCACCTGCCTGGAGGCTTGTGTAAATGCATGGATCTCTAGCATGTGGCACAATGAGAGGTACTGTGTTATTAGGGCTGTGTATGCAGAGTGTGATGGGGTGAGCTGGGATGCTGTGCTGTTGCTTCCAGGGATAAAATTCACCACGGTGTTATAGCTGCTCAGCTCAGCGGATCTGCAGCAGGACAAGTTGGGCTGAATGTGTCAGAGGAACCCTCAAATGAGAGCTGCCAGCACCTGTGCATAGATAAGGTGTGCAATTGCAGTGTGTGCTTAAAATGGTAACACCATTGACATGAACATACCTGAGGTTGGTTCCTTGAGTTTGTTCATGGTTCAAGACTTGGATGAAAATTTTGACCAACAAGAGCTCCTGGGAATTTGGGTTCAAGGTCTGCAGCTGACTGTGATCCAGCCACCCTTTTATCCAATAACCTCCAAGCACTGGTAAATTCCATCCCAGATGCACCTTTACCCAGTAGACTGAGTCAGGGGATGGTATTGCTGTGTTGAACAGTGGACCTGCTCAGGGAGTGAGCTGGGATCATAGCACAGTGTGTGGCGTTGATGTATAGTGGGTATGTTATGTATTGGTGATAGACCATGTGGAAGGGGAGAGGAAGAGACAAGGGATGAATAACTATTGATCATCTGCATAACATCTGATTTCTTTGTGCATAAAATTAAAAGTCTCTGCTGTGTCTTAAATTTCAGAGAATAAGTCCCAGTGAGGGCAGTATTACTGGAGATTTTTTTTCCCTGTTTGTAGGTCTCGAATAAAATGAGAAGAGAGAAATTCAGGATTCTTGATATCAACAGAAGTTAGAGACACCTTTCTCCTTGCATGCTCTTGCACTTCATTTCAATAAAAACAAGTAGGTCTCAGCATCAGATAGTCTCATTCGAAATTTTGTTTTGTTTCATTTTATTTCATTTTCATTTTATGTCCTAGAAAGATCAGAATGAATCCAAGCAAGACATGGGAATTCACCACGGAGATTTCTGTAGCAGCTAGCAAGAAGGATAAAATGAAATTCTGCCAGAGATAAACTATACAGGGATACACTTAGATATTGCTAACTTGCAGAGAGAGGATGTTGATGATCTATGGCTCCCACTCTACAAGCCCTTGATCAACAGGGTGAAGGAACTTTTGGGGTATGACACAGATTTTTGTGCAAGAGCTGGCTGTAGGTCTTGGATATCTGTTGCAGATACATCCCATGCACCTGGGGTGCTGTGGGATGGGGCAACAGAAGGCATCAGGAACCAATGTATTAAGCCCCACACAATTGTTTTTCCTCCTCCTTTCCCTTCATGGGGACACTTTCCAGCTCTGTTTCAGAGCAGAGAGACATACGAGAATTACAGAATAACCCACTGAAACAAGAAATCTGGTGCATGCCAAGCCCTAGCAAAGGTGGAGCAGGAAACAGATCAGGGATTAGACCCATGAAGGGACATAAGTTCACAATTACCATGTTAAGCCCTTCAGTCCAGCTGTAAAGCCTTCAAACCACCACCCAGCTTCTGCTTAACCCTGGGTGCTCCTTAAATCTTTTTGGTGTGTTGGTTTGCAATGCTAAAATTCCCAGGTGCTGAAGAGATGTGTTGCAGGGCCTCCTAGGGCACCCCCATCATGCCATGGCTGAGCAGCTCAGCACCTCTCTTCAGATCCCAGAGATGTTTCTCAGCCTACTATACCCATGATGTCCACCTAATAAGGACTCCTGATCCCCTGAACAAAACATGATGGAGATGGTAGGGATCAGAGAGGGTGGTAGAAAACCTCACAGTTAGCATCTTTTATCCCCTGTATTTGTGTGCGTGCGTCTTTCCTCTGACCCAGTGAATTGGTAAACAATTTTAAGTCCTATAGGATAGAATAGAATAGAATAGAATAGAATAGAATAGAATAGAATGTTTCAGTTGGAAGGGACCTACAACGACCATCTAGTCCAACTGCCTGATGACTTCAGGGCTGACTAAAAGTTAAAACAAATCCTAGAGTTAATTTTATCCTAGAGTTGAATACATAGGTGCTCGGAGGTGGGAGATATCGGGTCAAATGCCCTCATTCAGGAGTGTAAATAAATACATTGGGAGGGTGTAACAAGGCATGTGATGTTGTGTGGTCAATGTTAGGTTTCTGAAATGTTTACTGGAAAGCTTAAATTTTTTTACAAAATGGGGTGTGTGTGTGTTTTTTTGTTTAAGAAGGAAAGTAGGACATTTTGATGATGCAGCTCAGACTGCAAGCTTCAGAGGGGAAAACCAGATCAGGAAAATTCACCTCTCAGCCTCTCCATGTCTCAAGTTTCTTACCTGTGAAATGGGCACAAGATTGCTTAGACTGCCTCTTCCAACATGCCTCTGCACTGTGGGCTTCAACATGATACAAAAGGTGCAAATTAAGACTCAGGTGCTTTATCCCTGTGCAGCAGTATTAGAAATGCTTCTCTGAGTGAGAAAGAAACGTACCACCGTAAGGAAAGTTTTATTTAGGGCACTGCAGGTCTGGATTTGCTGCCAGAAGCCTAAAACCAACAAGAACTTGGAGCAAAAAAAAATCCTTTCTTGTTTTATATCTCAATTAGGAAGAACTGTCCTTTTTAATTCAAATGCCAGGGTCTAGAGTTGTTTTCCCTGCAGATGCCTCATTGTATTGGGAATATCAGAAGCTGCCAATTGCAATAACGGTTTCTAATTCCAAATTAATTCAGTGTAAATGAACTGTCAAGAGAAGATTGATTTGTTTTGGTAATTGCCCTGATGCAGGCTGCTGGGTGACAGCGGGAAAGAGCAAAGAAGGGAGCTTTGGCAGGTCTGGCTGAGCCTAAGGGTGGATTGGGGAGATGGAGGCCTAGCTGCAAATATCATCTGTCAGGACCACTGCTGAGCCTGATGCTTTTTTCCAGCCTTCAACAATGTCTTCAGGAATGAAGCCGATGCTGCAAAATGCTCCTTGGGTTAAAGAGATTGGTGTATTAAGCAATTAGGAAAGGGAAAAAAAAGCCACCATCCATTGAAAGGGCTGCTTTCAGCCCCCACCTCTGCTCCACTGCTGTATAGATGGGCCACCAGCCCTCACCTCCTCCGGGGTGGCAAAGTGACAGTCTTGCTATGTCTCATAGCTGGGAAGGGCTGAAAATGAGGCATCTGGGGCCAGGCAAGGCTGGGTGCAGAAGGTGCAGAGCTACCTGCTAGGGTGTGGAGGGTCACGCAAGCATGACATGACAAATGGGACATTTCATGCCACCTGAGACAGGTGGAAGAAGTTTGGTTCCCTGAGTAGCTCCATGTGGAGGTGCCAAATCTGCTGAGCACTTCCTAAGTGCTCCACCTGCAGCCACGGCCTGCAGAGTTCATCTATACACAGACCTGCACCAGCACCACCCAAGTCCACGCTAATGCTGTAGGGCCCACAGTATGAGCATCAGCCATATGTATAACCCAAAAAGGCATTTTAGCAGGAAATTCAATGTGTTACACTTCCAGCGGTGAGGGAAAAGGCTGAACAAGCCAGGACATAAGGAAGCAATACTGTCTGTATCCCAGAAGCAGACTTTGGGGTATAGACATGTGGCATTAGCTAATTCAGCAATGTGTAGGTGCCTGAAAAAGAGCAATGACCAAACGATTTTTAATCCATATTACAGATAAATATGTAAGCTTTGTTAAAACTACTCCATGGATATAACATTCAGGCTATTGCTACAGTCTATAAAACAGCACGGCAAGAAAACTCCCAGAGCAAATGACACAGTAAACTCCCAAATGTTAATGAAGTTGCTTGCTAAAGCACTGCTAAACAAGCTAGCTTTTGTTTGCTGTATTTTTGTTGTGGTTTTTTTTTTTTTTTTGCGTGTGCTTAAATTCACCAATCAATACAGGTGCTGTGTGACTGAATTGCTAATGGAGTCTGTAGATTAGTTTATCAATAGCATTTAAATACTTTTCACACTTGCAGTAGATTTTGAATTATTTATTTGTTTCTGGTCAATTGCTTATGATCTCATTAGCATTAGTCTGTAAAGTGATACTAGACTTTCTGGAATACTTTAAAGATTTCATGGCTGTGCAAATTTTTTTGGGGGAAGGAGGTGTCAGGGCTTAAACTCACAAATTCCAAGTCCTAAAAAGAGTCCTTTTTAAGGCAGGAGATCTGCTAGCAGGAGGGGAGCTCTGAAGATCTGCTCATTGGGGAAAAGAAGGAGGCATGATTATAAATCACCCTCAGATATCAAGAGAACTGGTTGGTGATTATCAGTTCATCTGTGCTGAGTATTACAAAGTGCTGGTGGATGTCACAGCCCTGGTTGTACTCAGTGCTGAACATGTGGGTAGACTGCTGCCCTAGAAAGCTCAGGCTTTACAGTGATTCCCGAAAATAGGAGGAAAGAAAACTGCCATCCTCATTCTCAATTTGGGGCACAGAACAGGTCACAGATAAGTCTAGGATCCCACAGAGACCCTATAGCTGATCTAGAAAATGAACTAAAGCCTTTTGAGTCCCTTTCTCTAGTCTTCACAACAAATTCATTAATCTTCTGAATTAAAAGTCACAAATATGCTAAACAATCTCATTTCATATGTTACATTATTCTGATTCAATGGAGGAGAGGTTGCATTGTCTTGACACACATTATTTTCTCATTCAGTCTTCTGATATGTCACATGTGGACTCCGCATAAAGCTCATAACAAGCTGAATTCATCTCAAAAGGGGGTGTGTGCCTTAAAAACATTGGAGGCATATAATTTATAAGTATTATCAACGTACTTTAAGAAGGGGAGTTCAAATTAAATGTAAAGCCAAGATAGAAACCAATAGGAAGAGACAGCAGAAATATCAGTTGAGGAAGGTTGTGGAAGGAGTAACTATTTAATCCTTAGCAATGTCCTGTGATGTCCCAGTATACATTCACAAGCAACAAGAAAGCTGTTATGAAGTTGGTGAACAAAAACAGGCCTTTCTACCTTGGGCTGAAAGAGGAGCATATTGGCCAGGCAGTCTGAAGCTGACTGGAAAAAAAAAATCTCCCTCTGGGAATCACCTATGCCATGGCCGCTCTCAGGTGCGCAGTAGACTCTCACCACTCCTCTCAGGAGCCTGTTGAAATGTGAAAACAGCTAAGGAGGTGTCATACTGTGAAGTGTAATGTACTGTGTTGTTTTACCACCCTCAAGCTTTGCTCTGTGACTACTCAACTACTCTGTGCAGGGGCAGATGTACTGCTCTTTTCCCAGATCTCATCCCTCGCATCTTTGACTGGCAGACAACTGACTGCAGTCAGGTCATGTTATGAAGCAGAGCTCCAAAGACCTCCAAGACCTTCCTCACCTCTTACAGAGGCATCCACAAGACTTTCTCTACTGGATTTACGGTCAATCCTCCCACTTTGAGGTCTCATCACAATACTAATTATACATCCCATCATGTGTTGAGCTACTGCTAGTTTTAGAGATATTGAGAGTACTATAAAGTGATGTCACATGCTTTCCATTGCCAAATTGTCAACTTTGGAGCATCTTCTGAAGTGTCCTGTATGATTCACCTTAACCAACTGCACAAAGAACGGAAACAATACCCAGAGCTGTGTTTTCTGTCAGCACTCTGAGAACCTCTGGACTCTGCAGGCATGATGAAAAGCCCTGCCTCTCTTCATTTTTGGTGTCAAGATACTTCTTTTTAGTTAAAACAAGACGATCTATATATTTCTAAAAATAACCATGGTTAGGACTGGGCCATGACTACAAATTGCTGTCAAGTATCATTCCTGCTTCTCTGTAGCCACCATCACATGTAATCTGTTTCCTCTCCCCCTCAATATCTGCTTTTTTCCCTGGTTAAGGCAAAATGGGCAGATAAGCAAGGGCTTCTCTGCTCTTTGGCTGTTCTGGTGGACTAACCAGGAATAACCAGTTAAATCTGGTGGACATCAGTCCTGGAGAGTGAGAAGAGTGAGACAGGTTTCATTGCCTTCTGCTGAACTTGGCTCCCATGTAGATTCACTGTCCCTCCTCCTTTGCAGCAGAGCCCATGGCTGCAAACGCTTTTATGGTGATAAGAGGGAGAGGAGGGAGGACCTCATGAGTCTTTCATGAACAAGGTGAAGTCTAGTGAAAATAACCCAAGATCTCCCTGTAAGATGCCCCCCCATTTCCCTGAGGAATCTTACAACAATTTGTAAATGTGAACTGCTATTCTTGCCATGCGCACTATACACCTTTGGCAGAGAAACCCAGATGCAATTTGGTAGCAACCAGCGACATCTCACAAAAATGAGGACATGGAGTCCTGCTGAACACCATGGGGAAGAGCTGGTGGAGCAGTCACAAGTAACCTGAATACTTTATGAGAAATGCAATCTTGTTTTTGGCAGAGGTACACACAGTTTCTCCCCCCTGAAAGGCTCTGGGACCATGTAGGACACTGAGTCAGCTGGATCTAGATGCAACACTTCTTCCTTTTCTCTCCTCTTTTGTCTTCTTTTCTTTCCCCTCGCTTTCTTTTTCTTTTTCAGTTCAGCCTAAATAATGATCTAGGACAGTGCTGTCTCTTTAAAGGTGGCTTTTTTAAGTGCAACCTAATCTTCTTCTATCCACTTGGACCTTGGATTTAAAAATTTTCACCAATCCGGATTTTCAAATCCTTGCAGATTCTGAGGGGGCTTGTTTATGGAAGTATCCTTTAGAAAACGGCTTAGACTTTAAGATGAGGAAACGCAGGGAGCTAATGTGAAGATTTAGGACTTTCTAGGAAGCTTGCAGTGCCTAAGCCCTGCTTGCTTGAGCAGTCTGAAGGTCCTTTTGCAGACTAAGAGGGATTAATACCCCTTTAACCAGCAGGGCTATGCACACATTCATAAATATACCATCTCTCTCTCTCTAATCGCTTCGCTCCCTAATCCACAATGATTTCTTAGGAATTATCATTTTATCTCAGCTAAATAAGCACATTCCTTGTGCTTTCCTGTAGAAAAATAAAATCTTTCAGAAGCTTTTCTTTTCAAAAGTGATGCCATGAAAATCAAGCCTTTATTTAAAACCTTGAGTAAATAGAGGAAACTTTGTTTATTCGCTTCTGAAGAGAAGGGTGATTGGTTCCATCTGCTGAGCATCTGCCTGCCGTTCTACTCGCTCCCAGTCTGAATGACTCACCTGGAGTCAGGATCAGGCCTATTTATTTGCCCAACACCTCATGAAGTGACAACATCTCTCTGAACGCACAAGAGTAAAATGGCAAAGGTTTTTACAAATTACTGTTAATATCAATGTGATGATTGTTGAAAGAGGCTGGTTTTGAGAATCCTGTATAGTTTTTCATGTTTTTTTTGTAGGGCTTTCTTTACCTCTTTTGCTTTTCAGGTTTTGTGGGGTTTTTATATGGTTTTATTTTTTGCATTTCACTTGCCCATGATCAGCTGCCTTGCATGGGACTATGGGTCTCATTTTTAAGAAATGTCACCCTTTTTTTGGAGGGTTCTGCACTCTGGGTTCTCCTGCAGCAACACCACACAGGCTGTAAACACAGCTGGGTTTATGGGGTTGATCTTGGGGCAGGGAGGAACTACAGGTAATAAGAAATCTGACTTCTAATGGCATTTTTAAAAGAAAAGAAAATAGGTCTTTTTATTACTAAGAATATTGCACAGAAGTGAGTATTTCTTTGGTAAATCGTTCCCCACTTAGGCTTTGGTTTCTAAGATCACTTTCAAATCCAGAAATGAGTTCAGGCAAATTCCAGCTGACCTGAAACACTCAGCTCTGGGAAAGGCTTTGAGTTTAATATAAAAAAGCCTCTGAATTTCCTCTATTTCTAATTCTTACTCACTTTAGTTAAACTCTTGCCTTCTATCACAAAAAATACACATAACCTTGAGAATCAGTACAGCTCTGCTGCATGGGGAGCTCCAGCACCTATAGGTTTTAAGGTTCAGAGGCCAAAAAAGTTGTAATAAAGTATTTATTCTAGTGGACTTTATTTTTTAAATAGAATTAATAAGAACAACATGAATGATAGTTGTAGAAAATCAAAACTATTTTGAAGCAGGTCTGTTTGTTTAACATAGGAATATTTAAAACCTAATTTGGGATGTGAATTAAAACATATGTCTCTTCCCTTAGTAGATATAATAATCATAAATGAAGAATTAGAGATATCGCCAAGTATTTTTGGAGTTCAGCGGTATTTGAACCTGTGGTTTCTTTTATGTCCCTCTCTACTGAGACCATTCAATTTAATAAGAAATGAAATAGTGTGACAAATCTGCCACAGCCTTTTATTACTTAGAGTCCCTATGGGCTTTATTTTTTCCTCTCCTAGCCCTCCTCCCTTGCCCCCTCCCCATGCACTCAGTGGTCAGAATAGAAATACAGAAGCCATAACATGGAAATATAGATGTCCTACAATGAAATCTGTGTCCCACTGGATGTATTTGCAGTGAGTAACCCAGGCCGGTGGCCATGCTCCCCCTGGTGTGCTGAGGACTGACCCTCACCAAGGTCATCCTACAGAAGATTTGGAAGTCCCATTCCCTCTCCTTGTGCCAGGAGTTCCTTCAGTATTTGCTGCACCTGCAGCTGGGCTCAACATAGAGCTGGCTTTTGTCCACCCTTGCCTGCACACAGGGATCTGGATTTGTAGCTCATTTGAACCTAGGGATGGGACTGACTGAACTGAAGCACTATATGAATGAGTTTGATAGCTGCCAAATGAAATCTGCTGCCATAGAAAACCCATCCTTTGTGTAAAGGTGCCTCCAGTTGTTGTTGGAGGACGTTTTCCCAACCATAGCTCTGCCACCATGGCATCTGCCACCTTCTTTTGCTGTAGTTGGCAAGTCTTCAAAGCAACCAGACCAATGGAGGGCTGGTATTCCTGGCTCTGGTTTTTAACATGTGTTTGTCTACTGATGATAGTGGGTCCCCTCATAGTATTAAAGGACTTGGAGCCCTTCTGCCATCAGGATGTTTCCAGTGTTGTTTCCTAAAGTCTTCTTGCAACGGCAAAAATATCCATAGTGCTCCAAAGGCTCTCAGTTAAACCTGAGACTGATCCGACTTAAGGGAGATTTGTACCTGGGCTGAGGCCCAGACTTCATATCTTTCTATACAACGCTTCTGCCCTAATGCTCACTGAAAGCCTGAAAGTGGCTGGGAGGATTAGCTAATGGGTAATTTAAATGGGTCATTTCATAAGAGATGTGTATGATAGGCAAGCTTGAAGCCCTGCTTAAACCCTGTAGCTTTGTCTTGTCTCTGTGTGTCTCTTTGTGCTCTTGCCATATGTCTCTTGGCTACTTTTTCTGTTCTCATCTTCCACCCCATCAATTGCAGAGCTCCCTTTCTTTGTCTTCTCAGCCAGTCTTAGCTAAAGCCCATTTTTGTCAATGGGAGTCATAAATTAGGCCTTCGAACTCCATCTGACAATGAATCTTCCACACATGGAAACAGAGAAAAAAGATTAGGTTAGGGAAAAGAGCTTTATATGTGCCTGCACATATATACACAGATTTATTCTTTCTTTTCTTATCTTTGTGTCTCTTTTTTAGACTGAAAGATCTAAAGGGTAGGAAATTTGTGATAGTGAGCCCAGAGAAGTATATATAAAAGATGCTAGTGGCAAGCATACTTACCGCATACCCATGGCTTAATAATCCTCATTAGGGTTGGAAAAACAAACATATTATGCCTTAAACTGTAAGAATGTCTTTTAATGGAATTTGAGGAATTAAAACATGGAACCAAGGTTTATCAGCCTGTTGCTAGGAGAGCTGTGGTCTGTGTTTGCTTAGGGAATCATCACCAATAATCCCTTAATCTAATCGCAAAATACAGAAAGCTGCCGCACTAGACTGACCCTATTGGATGCAAGCAGTAAACAACAGAAGAGAGTGACAGGGTTACCCAATAGCAGCTGTTGAGTTATGACTGTATCCAGGAGAAGGCCACACGTGCAGACACCTTGGAAGCATATGAGGAGGCTTTTTGTCAACAAATGGATCAAATGGACCTCAACAGAACAACCACATTGTAGTATTTCCCCAGGAACAAAAGGACCTAAGTCCACAAGAACAGCCATATAGGGCCAGGCCAAACATCTGCTGGAAACAATATCGATCCTATTTCCGAAAGTGCCCAAAAGGGAGGGTGTAGGGAAGAATAGGGGACACTTTTCCAGAATACTCTCTAGCCTCTGGCACTTTGCTGTTCAGTCCTAGAGAGCCAGTGGTGGTATCTTGGAACAGAACATCTCTAGAGGGTTTTTATTCTCTGAATTTGTTCAGTTACCTTTTGAAGTAACATAAACTAACATCCAAAATATCACTTATTGAGGAGTTTCATAATGTATTTACAAGCTTTGTTTGTGTTTGGTTTAGATCACCATTTGTTAGTGTCTTTAGGTTATGTCTGTTTCCTGTACTGGAAGAGACAGTGAACAAACATCCCTTATTTGCTGTCTCTGAGTTTCTTGCCACTTTGTAGAGAAACAAGTGCAATTTCAGATGCCTTCCTAGAAGTGTACGAGTACAAGGAGTACCAAGAATCTCCCTGAATCTTACATAACTTTGCTTCCATCTCTTTGAAATGCTTAAATAGTGAGCTTGCAGTCCAGACACCTAAATAAGAAGTTATGTAAAAAATGGTGCAACCATTTGAATTCACACCTGAAATAGTGTAAGACTTGATGCATTTGGTGTGTGAATAACATGCAGTTATTCACATGTTTGTGTGCATGTGAGGGATGTGGTAGCAGAGTGCAGGAGTAAATTGCCACTCAACCTATTGAACAGTTTGCAGTCTTTTTTGGGCAGCCATGACAGAGCCAAAAAGAACCTCCAAAGCTTGCTGCATTAGTCTACAAATGTTTCTGACAACCCCTTTTTGCTGCTGAAGTCCTCTGAAGAACAGTTCTGGCAGCAAAGCTGGAGACTTCACTTTCTTTTCACATATTGACAATCCAGAAGGATGAAGGTTATATTTCAAGGTGAGCACACTGGCCGTGGGTCAAATCTCTCATAAATCACTGTCCAGCTCTTGCATCTCCCATCCAGTGCCTAGGATGAGCATTGTGATTTACTGCTTAATTCAAAACTCGATCCAAAGTCAATTGAAGTCAGGAGGTTGACACCAAAAAGTTCACCCCCTAAGGCTAAAAGCAGGACTTATTGAAGAAGGAACTTATAAACATGAACCTTCTGTCTCCTGCTGTTCACTATTTTTTATTTTGATCAGTGTCTCCATGTTCCCACCTCCTGTTCCACCTCCTGGAGATCTGGTCTGTACCATGGCTCCAAAGTCTGCAAAGTGCTCAATGTCAAAGTCTTTCTTGTCCCATGAAAGAGGGGACAGACTGGCAGGAAATGCCCACAGGAACCAGTGAGGTAGACAGTAGGGGCTATTAACCTTTTGCTGAACCTGACTTGAGCTGAATCTGGCCTGGGGAAAATTCAAGATTTCAACCTGTGTATTGCACCCTGCACATCTACATTTCCTACCCAAGTGGGGGAATGCATTATAACTCTTGTCTTTAATATCCTTTCTTCTCCCCACTGAGAGGTGTCTAAGATAAGACCAACCCAATCTCAGCCTACTACACTCTTTCCAGTTGCTGGGATAATTCAATGTCCATCTTTCTGTCTTGTCCCTGAGATAAGACCCTCCGAGCCTCTGGGCTATGAACAAGACCTCAGCACTTCAGCACCCGAGACAGCACTGAGAGGCCATCCTGAGCTGGAAAGCCATAATGACAAAGACCTGGGGGCCTTTGATGACATCCTTGGTTAAAGCCAAACTGGTTCTCAAAGAACAGCCAGGGTAAGTATGCAGAGAGGTGTTACTGCCATGAAGGGTTTGCTGTTCTTCTGAATGTCTTCAGCAAGATCCTCAGCTCTCAGGGGGACCGCACATTTTGGTCCTAGCAAAGGGTAACAGCAGCCTTGCTTCTTCCAAGGTAGAGACCTGGACGGGGCTTTAGGACTCTGCCTGGACTGAATAGTCCTGGGAACCCCTGTTATTCCATGAACTGTGAAGCTTGTATAGAAGGTGAGATCACTGCAGTGCCGCTCACCTGTGTGGGGCCTGGGATGTTTAATAAGGTCCCAGCCTCTCCCTCCTGCAAGAACTGCCAAGGTCTTTCTGCTCTACCAGGCTACCTGTTTTCCAGAAACTTGCAGAAACTTCCCAGCTGTCTAGCAAAAACGCCTCTTGGAAACCTCTGTTCAATGTGGTTGACATTGCCAATGGATTCCAAAGAGATTTTGGTAAGGGAAAGGGTGGAAGGAGCTCAGGAGAAGACAGATGAGTGCACAGACACAGACTGGCTGATTGCATTGATCTCTTTTGCAGGAGGTCATGGAAAGGTGCAATTGCAGCAACACAAGGGTTTTCATGGGCATTCCTCAAAGCCCGTTGCAGCACAGGTCCACGTGCCTGAGGGCAGGAGGGAACGATGGCTTATTTTTTCCCAACATGGAGGCAGATAATCTTGAAGTTCATCTGGCTTCGCTTCTCCCTTCCGTTAATACTCTACCGACAGTGCTGCCTGCAGGAAGATGATACTCCACCCCCTCCTGCCCACTGCCTGCCCACTAGTGGAGCAGCAGCCAATCCAGAGCCAGCTCTTGACTGGTCCAGAACCAGGACCTCAGGGCTCAGAGGTCCTGCCCTATTGGGCTATTGCGACCTCCCATGCAAATTGCTGGGGGTGGGACCCAGATCACATCAGCCCCTCAGCAAGCACACCCTGGCCCAGGGCTGCAGTCCCATGCAGCTCAGCCAGGAGAGGAGGAAAGCCAAGGTAGGAACAAGCCCTGGTGGCCTCCATTCTGGCCATATGGTTCCAGCACTCCCGAATCTTGTCTAACAGTGATTTTCCTTAAATGCAATCCTTTAAGGTGTTAAATCTAGCTTTAACTTATTTGGCTGATCCAACTTAGATCAGATTATGTTTGTATTTATTGGGATTTATGGATGTATGATTGCCTCTGAGCCCATATGGACAGCTAATTTGTCAATTAGAGCAATGCTGATCATTGCGGAGGCATGGCATAGGCTGTTAAGCACCATTATCGGTTTCAACCAGGTCTGACCTTGAGACACACATTTATTTTGCCTGACAACCTTTTATTCTCACTGCCGGATTACAGATATGTAAATTGGGCTAAAACCTTGAATATTCATCTTAGGTATGTCAAAAAAATCAGAACTCATTGGAGATGAAGAATATAACAGGGAGGGCTGTTGAGCTGCATGCAGAGAATGGGACCTGCTTAGATCTTGCTTTGTATTATACTTGTGGCAATGGTAGGGTTTGGGGCTAGGACGTCAGGGTCGTGCCCTAGGGGTCTGACTAAAACCAGTGGTCATTTTGCAAGCAGAGAGAGGTCGACTTTGATTGTTATTAAAGGTAATTATTTCTATTTTGTAGTAGCTATAGCAAGGGCCATTTTCCCATAAATTGGAGGTAAAGGGTGTTAGCTAGTGATCTTGCAACCTGGCAGAAACAGGCAGTTCCTCCATGCTGGCACCATCCCAGTGACCAGTAGGAAGGCCAGGCTGGAATGGGTGGGATGAGATGGTGGCTGGACTCGGAGGTGTGTTAGAAGGTTGTGTGAGAGGCAAAAAAGATTCTGGTGTGAGGTCAGCCTTGCTCTTCTGTCCCATCAGGCTGTTCAGATATACCGTAGTGAGTTAAGCTGCATGTAAATGTAAATGTGAATGTCAGATGTATTTGGGCCAGCTGATCTATTTAGGGTTAATTGGATGCTTGTGGATTTGTCTCATCTAACTATTTAGAAATGAGGTGTCTAGGCATCTCCTATGACCAAGAAATAGGGTATCTGGTGGTGATGATATCTAATAGAAGAGGGATGAATCATCACCTGCAGGTGCTGATCTCCCCACTGAATTGAGAAGGAACACTGACTATCAGCTTAAATGAAATGCCTACATTTTAAACAGCTACCATCAAGCGAGATGAATGCTACTGTGGGTATGGGATGCAAATATGTGCCTGTAGAGGGGAGCTAAGTGCTTCTTAACCAGCTTCCTCGCCTTCCTCTCAGGCTCCCATGACCACATTAGTCAGATACTTCATAAATCATGTGTCTGGAAAAGCAATTGTTCCACACATGTCTCAGTGATTCTGCGCTTGTCACCTTGACCCTGGTGTTTTACAGAGAACAAAAATTATACCCACACCTGTTAAAGGACAAGACTAGGCACTAAGGAAGAGGATTGTTTTAGTAATATGCCCCCAGTCTTATTGATTGTAAGGGACTTCATGATGATTTAGAGGACTAAATTTGTCAATCTGCCTTCAATACTGAATTATTTCTATTGCAATCATCAAGTCTAGAATCTAACCAAGAGAGATTTTGTTTGTTTGTTGGTTTTTTTCTGTAAGAAAGTATGGATTCGGACGGACCTGAGCAGTAGGAAATCATATCAGTTTTGCCCAAACTGCTTAATAAATTGAAAAAAGAGGAAGAGAGGAACATTTCACTTCAGTCATTCACAACTGGCCATTGTTCCCAATGAAACACTTTTGTTTCTCTCTACCAGAGAAAGGGAAATGTCATTGATGTTGATTTACCTGGGGAGACCCATTGGCCAGAGTCCCACAGCATGAACACCTTGGAGGGGAAAAATATACCACGGTGGCAAAATTCGACTCTAAAAATAATAAGCATGAAAATATTAACTCCTCAGAGTGAATAGTGTGGTGGTTTGTTTACCAAATGGGACCCATTTGTAAACCCATTACATAAAATGTCTTTCATCACCCATATGCTTTCTAACCTAATCAGCTTTGAATCCTGCTAAATCCCAGATTGAGATAACAAATGAACAGCTCAGCTCACTGGAAGAAAGGCAGCTTCTTTCCGTTGGGTATTAAAAAGAGGCAAAGGTCAAATATTCCCCTGTGGATCACCCAAAAAAGAGATCATGCTGATAACACCTATGCTTTTGCGTGCTAAGTAAGTATTACTGAAGTGAAATTCATGTCAAACACAACTAAAGGGCAAAGATTCAGATTAAAACTCATGTGATGACTTTGTGCAGGATGGAACATCATATCCTAAAAGAAGATTTTGCCTTCCAAATCATATTGTGATAATATTTATAATTCAGGGATGGAAATGCCGCTGGCTAGCATGCCAAACCAACATAAATTACAAGCCTTTGGCACTGATCATCTTTCTCCTGGGCTGCATTTGGGGTGGCCATTCTGCTGGTCAGCACCAGGTGTGAGCCACTGCTCCTTGCCATGAGATGTGGATCCATGAGGAGGACCACAGTAATTTGGAAAGGAGATGGGGTGGCTCGCAGTCTGGTCTGCAGGCAGTGTCTGATGAGCTGTCCTAGGAGACCTTTCTTGGGGCAGCTGCAAGCCAGCAGCAGGTTCAGTGAGAGTGGGATTGTTTGGATGGGAATTTTTATAACTTTCACTTTTTGTTGTTTTTCTGTGATATTTCCACTGAAGTTAAGCCAAACCTGACCTCCAAATATCTTTTTTCAAACAATATTTGTCCCTCCTGTAGACTAGCATAATGTTTGGTGAACAAGAGTGCATTTTGGGCTATCTGACAGTGAAAGAAACCTGTTCCTGACATTGTTACATGGGCTACTGATGAAGTAGGTGCAGAAAACAAGATAAACTGGGCTATTCCTCCAGAGAGCAGGCAAGAGAGGCACTGGGACCTCAGCACTTACCTGCTGGGTTAACACCTGAGGGAAATAACACTAGCCCTGAACAAGACCTGTGCAAGAGGGTCTAGTTCAGTCCACCAGAAGGATGTCAGGGATTATCTCCTTTCTAGCTTACACTTTGTCCCCCTCACAAACAAATATTTGTCAGGAGTTGAGTACATTTGATCTGAAATTTCTTTAAGTGTCAAATAACTTTTTGTCACAGCTATTTCCCCCACAAAATGGCTCTTTTGGACCTCCCCCCTTCCTTCTTTTTCTTTTTTTCTTTTCAAACCCCAAATACCTCCCCCCTTTTTTTTTTAATTTTTATTCTTACAGTAAAAACCTTTGCTTCCCTGTCAGCTGTCAATTGCTTAAAAAATGTAAGTGTAAGCGCAAAATTTTCAGTAACTGCAAAAATTGTTGATCAGTCAACAGTTTTCACAGAGGATGGAGCTATGCTTTTCCATAAAACTGTCATGTATATACTGACAAGGGTTCTGTAAGGTCTTTCCATGAACATTTGTACCTATCTGTGCCTACGATCAACAGACTGCTTGCCAGAAATTAAAGAAAGTGACCAGTCCAGCTAAGCTGCCATCTTATGTTTGTTGTCCTATTGTCCAATAATTATCAAACTATATAAAGCTTCAGTATTGTTTTAGGAGCTGAGCACAGGATACCTCCTTGGGCACTGGGCTGTTAGGTGCCAAGCCCTCTCTTGGCTTAGTTCTTCCATATCACCTGAGAAAGAGCACCTCAGCTGTGCTAAATTTGGGCTTCACCATCCCAGCAAGATTGGTCACATGCTGTTTTTGCACAGGGTGGATGAGGAGCATGCATGGAAATGGGACAAAGATCCAGCTCCCAGGTTCACTGACAATGTTGATGTACCCTCGGTACTTTCTGGTTGTTGGAAAACCATTGTTGTTCCTGTTACTTTAGCTTTGGAGTTCCACAGTTTGGGATTTTAGGGAAAGCTTCTGGACAGATCAGCTCCTGAATGTCAGGGGGGGTAGCATCACCCATTCCCATCATTCTGCTATTGTATAGAAGTCCTCCTGGCTGAGGGCTAGATTAAGGTCATCTATTTGAGTTAATAAAGAGAAGGTTAAATGGTGACTTGATTTTCATCTATAAATACTTTCCCGGGAAGCAGAGTTCTGGTAGCAGACAGCTTTTTAATCTAGCAGACAAAAGCTGAACAAAGCCCAATGGCTAGAAGATGAAGCAAATGAATTTAGAGCAGAAATGAAGGACAGACTTTTAGGAGTGAGGAGGATTAACCATTAATGAACCTTTCCAAAAGAGGCTGGGTTCTCTGCCTTTCCCTTCTTGATGGCACAGCATTTCTGTTTGCCCAGACCCATACCATAAGGATTCTGGAAAACTAGGTTGGAACAGGACTTTGTGAAAGAACAAAACCATTTTTTAACTGCTCTTAGGACGTCTTTCTACATCATATCTCTGTTTGCGCAAACTCATCTTTCCACTCGTGCCTCTTTACCTGCAGATCACCCCATTGCACAAAATTGGGCTCAGAGAGGCTGGACATGAAAACTGAGCTGCCAGATTGTTGTTATTCCCAAACTTTGCATCAGAAATACACCTTTGATTTTAGGTTTTCAAGTAATGTCATCATAGTGGAACCAATTAAAGAAGTTAATAAGAAAAAGGGTAGATTTTGAATAAGCAAGAAAACAGACTAAAAAAAAATCAAAATTTCAAGGAAAAAAAAAAAGAAATAAAAAAATAGTTGTAGTTTGAACCAGTACTGAAGATTAGAAATTTTTACATTCTTTCATTTATTTTTTATTTTACATTCTAGGGACGCTTCAAAATTGGATGAAAAAGAGGGGAGTGAAAAGTAATTTTTGACATTTCACTTTTTGGGGCTTTTTAATAATATGTAACAAATTGGAGAATAAAAGACAGATCAAGAAAGCCAGCCCACCAAACTCTGTAACTAGTTTTAGACTTCAGAATAAAATCAAACCCAGAGTATTTAGTAGCTTGTGTTAAGGCATTTTTTATTGGTGATGCTGTGAACCTTATTCCATTTGGCTAATGAATTTTTAGTTTAGGGAAGGTCTGTTTTTAACTTTCCTAAAATCATCTCATAAACAAAGCAAGGAGATGAAGACAATAAATTTAAAACCAAGAAAAGATTTAGTTAGGACACCTAATTAGGATTTCTAATCAGGAGTCATCAAGACCTATAATTAGCAGGGTTGTTCAGACTCATTGCTTTCTCTTTAATGGCCATAGGACATCCAAATGGTTTTAAATTATGTACCATGGGCTCCTAATCAGTTTATTGAACATCATAAATTGTTAAAAGGAGTTAATAGCTTGTGTTTCTTGATAGAAAGTGCTAATACTCGAGGCAGAGAACTCATCAAATGAACCTCGTTAGAGGGGGGAGGAGGGAGATTGCGTCTCAGTGTCTCATTTTGTTTTAGTAATTAGCTTTTACTGGATTATCCGATCCAAATCTTTATTCAGTTTACTCTGTCAAATCTAGTTTGCATTTTAAATGGAAAATTGACATGGAGAACAATTTGTCTCCTGACTGGGTTAACGGGTCCAGCTGGCAGGAGGCACCCACGGAGAGTGGGGGTTATCACGAGAGCCCAGAGGGGGCGACCAGCCAGGAGGGCTTCCCCAACAGTTGATGTCCTCCAGCCTTGTACCCTCAGCACAGGGCACCCTGCATGCTGGCAGCTGTCTGGGGAGCACATCGCCCACTGCAGCTCCCATCCCAGCCTGGCTTCTGCCCCAGCAGCTGAAGAGCAGCCACTTGTGAAATTGCCGTGATCTGGTCCTGGCTTGCCCCTGAGAGCAGTCAGGGACTGACAGCACAGAGAGCACACCAGCATAAAGTCATCATCTGGGAGCAGATCAGCTGGTTCTGAGCAGTTTTTTATCTCTGACAGTGGCCAGTACAAGCTGCTTTAGCAGAAGTTATAAGAAAGCTCCCAATAAACAATTACAAAAAATTGTCCCTACAGGGAGAGCATTTCCTAAATTAGTGAAAGGTCTCTGGTGTGAAGTGAGTGTGTGGGTATTAACAACCACCTTATCTTCTGTGACAAGATGCGTTAAAATGCAGAGATCCCTGCTGTTTTACTGGCTGCCATTGTGGCTTCCATGCATGTGGTTTTGGCAGACACAAGATTTAAGAATTCAGTGCAAAGCATTAACTTCTGAAAACCCTCCGTGTGAGAGTGTGGGTGTGAATCCAGCCCAGTTGCTTCAGCACTAAGATATAGTTCTTCTCTGCAGTGTGATGAAAAGAGACAAGCAGAAGCTCCAGATGTCAAAACAAAGCCTCCCATTGCCATCCCTTTGCAAGGTCCATCACTTAGAAATGGTTCTAGCTATTAACTGGTTGAGCAAAAGCTGGAGGGACAACCACAGCATATTTCAATTTTCAGGGATCCATTCCCAGGACTCTGATGGGTTTTGCCTTTCTTTTTTAACTTTGCATGATGCCTTTATGGCATATCAGAAACTAGTGATTGACCTCCCATAGTTGAGTGGGTATGACAAGGTGGCCAATGCTGGGATGACCAAAGTGTGTTGGTGTTGGAGACTTGTAGGTCTGAAGGTCCTGCACTGAAGATTTTCTTTCCTTGTATTGGACCTTTTCCTAACTTCTGTGAGTCCTGAGCTGCCAGATACACCCCTGTGGTGCGATGCTTTCTGGATTTAAGATTTTCAGATTCTCTTTTGTATTTATTTTAAGTGACATCTTTGTAAATGGTTGCATGTTAGGCCAAGGCTATGCTTTGAGGTAAAAGGACAAAAATCCTCTATCCTTCCAAAAATCTGGGATGGACTGCACCTTGCACATTTCCATGAGGATGCTGCCAGCTTCCCCACATTACATGATTGTCCAAACCCATCTGGGACATCTAGTTGCTGGGGCTTTTATGACCTCTGTGGTAGGTGCTAGTATTCATCACTCTGGAGCAAGTTCTCATCTTCTTTATCCCTGTTTATGTCCACACTGTGCACTGAAATATTGTGATAACAAATCAGACCCAAGATAAGCATTGCTTCAGAAAAAAAGTGAGAAGAGAATCAGGTTTCCATGTAGGATGAGGCATGGCCAGTTGCTGAAAATATTTCAGGGCTGCAGTGCAAATTAATTGAGTTTACCTCCCCCGATTACTAATGTTATTAATCACTGGTATGTGACAGGTCTCCAGCTGGAGGAATGAGGTCCTGTGACTCCAGCAGACCAAAGCTCTTGGTCTTGACCTGAACAGGGATCCTCTTAGTGCTCCTTCACTGAGCAGTAACTGCCTGGGGAGTTAGTGTTTCAGCCCCAGGGAGGACTCAGTGACATATCTGAAGTCACCTGGGCAAAACTCTGGCAGAGCAGGGACCCACAGCTTGCTGGTGTCTTATAATGCCACCTTATCCCATTGCGCTCCCCACTTCAGGAGAGTGGCTCAGCAGCATCCTGCAGAAGAGATGTCCCTGGCTCAGGCATTACATCCCCCGCTAGCTTTAGGGAAGGGTATGGAGCCACCTGGAAATGAGATCGCAGCAAATGCCATGTTTCTTGCAAGCCTCTCTGAACCCATGGAACAAGACAAAAGAGGTTCATCCCCCTCTTCCTGCTTGGGAAGACGGGTCGGGAAAGTGAGTCTTTCCATGCTAATGTCACACAATTACCTCTTAACTGCCAAAACAAATGGCAGAAATGGGGAAAGTGACACCAAATCAAAAATGTCACAGGTGATCGATTCATGTCATCTACCGTCGCCGCAGCTGAGGCTGGCGAGAGAGACACAGTGATAACAGAACACTAATATTATATTACAGCCTTCACGGCACCGAATGCCAAGTGATGAATATGTGTCACTTTATGTGTCGCTCACTCTCCGGGCCTGGGCGGGCGAGCATGGAAAATGGAGTGTTCAGGATTAATGATATCGAAAATGATAGAGAGGAGATTGAAAATTCCTTCCTTCCTGAACCATGCAGATTGAAATGTACCTCAGAGCTATCTCTTGCTGCCCTCCTCCTCCACCTACTTTTCAAAGGTCTTTTCCACAGCATTTTGAAAAAGAAAAATGAAGAAAAGAGAAAGGAAAGAGAAAGGAAAGAGAAAGGAAAGGAAAGGAAAGGAAAGGAAAGGAAAGGAAAGGAAAGGAAAGGAAAGGAAAGGAAAGGAAAGGAAAGGAAAGGAAAGGAAAGGAGAACTTAACTTCATAGTGTTTTACTTGGAAGTTACTTCCTCTGCTCCTCATGGTTTGATTTATGATCAAGGTTCCCACCTTCAAGTGTATGTCTATTCTCATACAGACAACTACAGCTTGGAATATGTCCATGATTTTAATCCAGCATGACCACTTCTCAGTTAAAAATCTGATGTGGCTGGAAGGTTGTGGCTGGATGGAGGTCAGTGTGTGTGATGTGTTACGGTTAATAAGTGATCTTGCTGAGAGTTCTCAATGAAAGCCAGAGCATTTTAATAGCGATCATTTCTATTTTGGAGCCTTTAGAAACTTAGGTAAATATCAGAGCCCCACAGTGCTGGTAACTTTCCACATCTAATGAGAAGAACTGATAACAGAGAAGATGGATCACAGCTTTAGGGATAAAGTGACCTGGCCAATGTCATAGGCAGAGCTGAGCTGATACCTGGCTGCTCCATTCATATCCATACACTGTTTATGCATGAATGCTGCAAGATGACCCATTGCCAGGGGCCCAGAAACTTCAACACTTTGATGGGGCTGGGGAAGGTTACAGATCTGCATTTACGTAACTGCAGGATTAGACCCTGCCAGCCCATGGAGAGATGGGGTTTTGTGCAGACACCCCACTTGTCCTGGTCTCTGGCTGAACACTGGTTCTGTGAGCTGCAAGGCCATTCTGCAGCACCTGGAGTTGTTGACCGAGTTGTTTGCTAGACTTGGTCAGGACCTGGTGAGATGGAGGACTTGGAGGGAGCTTAACCAGGGACAGTTCACCCTCTGTGCCTGACGGCAGGTGCTTGAGACCACCCTGCTTTTGAGGAGTGAGGTCACCTCCTCATGGCTGTAGACATATCAGTCCTGGAGCTTTGGTTTAGGTTATGCTTGGTTTTGGCAAGGATGCTTCAAAGCTTTGATAGAGAAAGCAAAGGAAGAAAAGGAAGTTTTTAATATCTTTTTTCCATACTTTTTCCTTTACCTTTTTTTTTTTACCTCCCTGTTACCTAACTGGGTCACCTCCCCAGGTGGGATGAGAGCTTATTCCTTCCTTCTAGCTGCAGTGGAAACCATCTACTGCCTTGCTGTGCCCTCATCTGATATTACATGCGCTACTCTTCCAGCGGAGCTTGGAGCTTTTTGTCTTTGAGGCATGGTTAATGGGGACAGAGCCTGTTTTGTTAAGCAACCGATGCAGCATAAATGGAACAGCATTTTTTTCTTTCTTTCTTCTTAACTCATTGCCACTCCTGAGAAAAGTGTTTTGCATAGAAAAGAGAATGAAATCAAATCACAGAAAGTCAAAATGGGATGCAAAATTTGTTTGCACATCATGAAAAAAAATGCTAGGATGGCTTCCTCACACTGACTACCAAATACATGACTGACTTTATTAGCCTCTACTGAAGAATGAGCGCTAATAGCGAGTGATCTTAAGGACTTACAGCTATGAGTTTCATCTGGCAACAGACTGAGATTGGAGGAAGAAACCCAGAATCAACTGAGAGTACCTAATTAATTGGATTATAATTACATTTGGAAAGCTAAAAGGTAATAGATCTGTTTGAATTATGATCATCACAGGCTCTTCAGGGACAGACTGTGCAGTGTGAATCACTTGTACGTGATCACCAGAGACATGAAGAATTAAATGACTACAAATATTTTAAATAAGAGCACCTGTTCACTAGTGGGAATATTGGCTACCAAACTCGGCTGGCATGTACATGTTTGCTTTGAGATTGTAGTCACTGACCTGTTGTATTACTATTTTTTTAAGGGATACCTGAGCCAAAATATTACCACTGGCGTAGTCCATCACTGGAAGAAGGATTAAGCCCCAAATTAAAATGAGGGCCTGGACATTAAGATGACGTGTCGCTGGTGCTTTCCTAAATTGTAACTCAAAGGGGCCACACACTGGCATCGGACATGTGTTTCTGTTTCTCTTTCCTGACTCTTATCTTCTCTTTCCTGTCCCTATGAGCATGCAGTGCTGACTTCTCCAGCTCTGAATATACTTTTTCTGCACAAACACTTCTGACAAAAAAAAAAAAAAAAATCAAAACCAGAACAGAAAGCAAAGGGGCATTTTGGAGATAGAGAGCATTAACAAAAAGCCTGTAGATTTCCAGCATAGAGTAACAGGGCAGTGGAAGTATTCGATCAGAGCCATAAATCTAATGAGATGGTAATGATATGCAAATTAACAGCACCATGAGCCAAATGGGTAAAGTTTCTTTATGGAACATATTAAGAGGCATTTTGCCTAAGTGTAATGGTTGGGTGAACAATAAATACTGACCCACAATCTGCAAGTATTGGTTGACAACAGCAATAAGATAAATAAACCAGATGAAGACAAGTATTATTCCTCCATTTAAAAGGACAGATGCTGCAAACGAAACTGTACTTCCCTCCTACAGAGGGAAACTGCAGCTATGCAGCCTTCATGAAATACCGGGGATATTTGATTGCTCTTGTTCAAATTAATACGCACAGGAAACTTCTTGAAAACACCGTTTTGAACCAGCATTTATATATTCAGGGATGGACAAGAAAATGTGAAACCTCAGGCCAAATTGTTTCCAAGTGTAAATTAGGTAACCCCCATTAGCTCTACCAGTTTATGCTAGCTTTGGATCTGGATCCCAAACTGTACCTGCCAGCATATGACTGTTGATAAATATTGAGTGGTTTCACTATGACATTTTAATTATAGCATTATGGATTTCAGAAGGGGGAGCACAAGAAGAGAAAGCATTTATTTTTGGTTTTTGAGCTTAAAGTAAGAAAAAAAAAAAAAAACAAAGGATGAAAATAACAGCCCCCCAGATTCCACAGGGATTTAGTGGAGATTAGCTAAATATCAGTTCTTATCATTTTCAAAGGTTCCATCCAACCTTATTTTAAGTTCCTTGCCATGGGCACCTACTCTGCAATTTTCACATGGGATAGCTTGAGATCTCTTAGCATTGTCACCTGCCATACTAATGACACGTCTTTTGTCCCAATGACTGGAGACCTCTTTGTTCTTGGAGGCTGGATAGACTTGTGTTTGTACCTTGCTCTGAAGACCAGACTTGTCCTCCATCAGTATGGAAAACCCTAAGGTCGGCGACAAACATCTGCTTCATCTGGAGCTGCAGAGCAATCTGGAGGGAGGAGAGCTGAGCTGGGACCCAAACATGTCCCTTTGGCCTAAGTGAAATGGGCACTGACTGAGGTGAATGCACTGCAGTCCATCAATGGTCACCTCAAGATCAGCTATGCCCATGCCTCACCGGGCTGATAGTGTGGGTGGAAAGCAAGCATCAGGTCTCATGCCCACTGCCCATCTGAAAGTGGGAAGACAGCCAAAGACAGACAGACCTCATGGTCCTTCCGAGCTGAATAAGCAGCAGGGGTCAAGGGTGAGGATGTGGTTGCCCTACAAATGCAGTCCAGGGAGAGATGAGAAGTACAGATCCAGCATGAAGGGGAGACACTAAAAAGTTAAGCGCTGCAGTGCCCAAGTGCAGTATCTCACTGGTGTCAATGTCCCTCTCAAAAGCCAGATCTCATCAGCCCCAAGCTTAGCCTGAGCTCTGGGACTCCTCTCTTCCTCCCAAAAGCCTGTTGAGAAGATCGACATCTGCTCCTTTTGTGTCAAAAGTGGTGATGGTGAAGCCATGTATGCACACAGCAGAGACTCACACTTTTGGTGTTTCACCATGCCTTTGTGAGGTTGGAGCACTCATGGGAAATAGGTCTGTCTAATCATTAGAATCAAAAATGGTATTTCAGGTATTTCAGGAGGGATTAGGAGTGGAGAATGTGGAGTGGAGGAGGAGCAGGCGTATGACCCTCTAGCCTGGTGGTTAGACCACCCTCTTGGGAGACACCAGAAGATGCTGCTTTGCCATTCCCTGAACATCCCATAAATGTCACATGAATTATGTTGTCTTCTCCCTTCCTCACAGGACTAGGATCCAGAGCCTGATAGAGTCTCCTGTTGATTTCCATGGGTTCATGCACTAGGCTCATATTGCTTTAGTGTCATCTCTCTAAGAATTTTGGATTTAACCTTGGCATAGTCACAAACAAAACCAGAAATTAGCCTACTGCCTGTAGGTGAACATCATTCCACCTGACCAAGAGGAAAACTGACTCAGTAAACAGCGCAAGCCTCCAGCAGGCAGACAGGCTTGGCTGGAGGGGGATGCAGAGCTGGTCTCACTGATAGCCACTGCATCATCTCAGAGGCTCTTTATTAGAGCCAGAAACCTGCCTCTGGCTGGGGCTGGTTTGGTCACTTTCAAAATCATGATCTTGCTTTAAGGCTGTGAAAGAGGAAAGCTTCCTTGTGAGACTTCTCTGTTAGCACAGCCCTGGCTACTACTTCATGCTTTTCCTCCCCACCCTTGGCTCTACCTATTCCCCATGGAAAGCACACAATTCAGGAAGCACCCGAAACACAGTCTGATGCCAGCTCCACAGCTGACAAGACTGCAGTGGGACAAGAAGGGATGGGGGATGATTCACTGGATTGAGTCCACAGGGTGGGGGGAAGAGGCATGAATGCTTGAATTTGATGCATCTGGCCATCCATACACCCATTGCCCTTTGTCCACTTTTACCTAAGGGGAGGCATCTCATATTTCCCTATGGTAGGTACCTTTGAGAAGGCCTTCTCCATGTAGTGGAAGAATAAGCCTAAAATCAGGTTTACCTATATCAGCTCCATCTACATCATTAGCTCTTTATTTTGGCCATAGTTCAATGAGATGTGTAATGCTGAGGAACACCCAAAGGAGGTGGAGGGTCCCAGTCTGCCCCACAACACTGGTCTCGGGGAACATCTGGGAGAGGTTCTTGGGTGTCTGCTGGCCAGCTGGAAAACCTGCCCACTCTCAACCTATTGGGCACTTCAACAAAGATACTCACAGTGTCACTGGGATCTCAGACCTCACTTAACTCATGGTAGATCTTCCTATTAGCTGTTTGTCTCTCAGTGGGAATCACTGTGTCTGCTGAACTCCTGCTGCTGGCTAAGGCAATCCAAATTCTGTATGCGCCTGTGTATTACAAATGCTGCCTCACATACAGTTTTTCAAAAACTTCCCTCCATCTGCCTATCTAAATGTTTCACCAAAGCCTCCAACATCTGGAATGAACGCATCTCTCAGTGCAAAAGCTTGGCATTTCACCTGTGATTTGGGAAAGACAACAAGGCTGAAGTATTTGAGAAATGTGATTCAACAGACTGCATGTCGATCTAGGAGTTAAGCAACCTAGTTGCTTAATCCTCAGTGTGATTTCTTTGTAAAGCCTTTTCAGATCTATGGATGAAAAATAAGATTCATAGAAGCTAAAGCTAGAAGTTTTATAGCAGCGTAAATGTGGGTGCATGGCATTTCCCTTTCAGAGCTTACTAATAAAACAGCCACCTCTGTCTGTGGTCAAGTTTAATATCTGACAAAATCCATTCTGTTCACCTCTATTTCACAATCTGGACTGCCCTGTCAATTATTAGCATTGTGCTCAATGGAGCTGCCACACAGCTCATTTTTGTGGTTACTAGCTTAGTAAATAAATGTGTCACACTAAACATCATGACTTCTAAGGGAGTTTGAAAATAAGCAGACAAGCTAATAGGTGCAAAACTACATTAGTTACTAACCTCCTCCTTTACAGACTGCAAAGATGGTTGTTCTGTGAGTGCCAGAAGGTTTGGAGCCTCCTCCTCTGCCTCTTCCCATCCGAATATCACGGTCTCCCCTACCCCTCCAGTCTCTGTGTCTCTGATGGTAGCCCTGAATCCCCTGTGTGCTGGCCCAGCGCATGGCTGCATGTTGCTAATGGGTTATTTACAAGACGTGCGTGGCTTTGCCTGCAGGATGCTGCATCCCAGCTGCTGAAGAGGATGCTGAGCAGAGCAGCTGAGAGCTGAACTCACTCTTTCTCTCAGCAGTACTACTGCCTTTTGTTCTACCAACAATCTCTGCACAGTGGTGCGATGGTTGCACAGTCAAAATGGCCAGGGGCATCAGAAGTGGGGAAGTGATGGATGGACAAATATTGTGCTCATCCGGTGGAGGCTGGTGCATGTTTAGGAGTCAATTGGAGAGAGAGTCACTGCTTTGTGTCTTCAAAAATATCTGAAATTCAAGGTAGGGCCAGAAGTGAAGACGGGGCTGATGGGTTTGGGTTTTGCTGTTGGGTCTGATATTTCTTGTCAGATGAATAAGTCACTCTCATCGCAGGGATATCCAGGTTGCCCATGCAGTGCATGGCCCACAGGGTCCAGTTCAGTACCTGCAACTGTTGTATTTATCTGCACAATATCTGCCAGGCTTATTGTGCTGCGTGCAATAGAGTCACTGGTGAATAAAAGAGTCAAAGCAGGAGCTCAGTATGTTCAATGCTTTTCTGAAGTGGGTTTTGTTAATGAACATCTCCTATTTGACCATTTCCAAAGAGAAGACTGAACCAGTTGCACCAGGAGACAAGCATGGGCTGTTACACAAACCAAATATCCTTTATGCTGCCTGAAGCAAGAAGCACCTTGCCTGTGCTTGGTCCCTGGTGCTCAGGACAAGCTGAGGTCTGGCCCCATTCTTCTGATCCCTTTTTGGGCTGCTGGAAATGAGGTAAGGCCCAGGGTTGTCCCCTACATGGGGAAATCCTACTCCTGAGGATCAGCTCCACAGCTTCCTACAAGGACTTTGGTACGGGTCAGTGTCCTGCAGGTAGGTGCAGAGAAGTAAATCCAGTGCACCTTTGTCCTGCCTGTTTATTTTCCCTTCCAGCCTTGGCCTGAGACTTTTTAATCCTTCATATGCAACCCCCATGCAGAAAATTTGAACAAATTGCAGAAATGTCAAATGAGACTGGCTTGCAGAATGAGGGCAGCCTATTTCTGAGCTCAGCTGAGATTGCTGGAGAAAGTAACACCCTCACAGGCAGATAAAGTTAGAATTTGTATAATAAAAGATGTTACCTCTACCTGCAAGCCTCACCTTCTCTTATGGCATTCTCCAACACTCCATGTAACACCTGCATTCAGACCCATGAATGCAGCAAGGGCAGCTTCATCTCTTAAAAGCCAAGGGTCTTCTTCACAGTGAAATCCTCAAGTCCCCTGAGGCCCTTTATGACACCTGAGGCTGAGATCCCCCCTGTACAGATTTATCTCTCCATGCTGAGCCAGCGTGAAGCCAATTCAGTGCTAAGTGCAATGTTTCCCCGATACGTTCTTACAGATAGAGGAATATTATCCTGTATTAGGGAAGTGGCTGACTATGTCACTTGCGACATGCCAAAAGCCATAAGACTATATTGGTTTTCAGACTCCTGCTGTGTTGGCTTGGGCATTTTCTGTTCTCTTCTATGAGAGCACTCTCTTTTCGGTGGAAATGTCAGGACACCAATGAGCCAATGAAAGGAATCTCCTTGGCATTTAGCCTTTAATATTTCCTAGGCACTTAATCTTGGGATGGGGAATCCAGGGAAGTTAAAGAATGGCTGATTCTCTTTATTCATTTCCTAAAGAATATGTATCTGATGTTTCTATGATCAGTGGCGCTGGGATTTACGTCTTGCACAATCAGTTAAAATGTCGGTGTGATGGGATATCTGCTTGGATATTTCTTGTGCTTACTTTCAGCAGTGTGCAAAATGAAGGATGAATAGAAGCAAAATAAAAGCTGAGTAAGACTTGCTCCAGAAGGTCTTAGGTAAACAAGTTTTGCTCTTGTGTAACTTTGCTGAGCTGGTGGGTAGCAGAAAACAGAGACAGACCCAAAGGCAAATTCACAGCCAAGCCACTACCTTGGCAGTAGGAGGAAAATCTGACTCCCTCAGCAACTCACTTGTCCACAGGGAATATTCTGAAAAAGGCGAATCTGGCCCTTGTTCGTGCTGGAATAACTCCAGGGTAATGTCCTGACCTCAGTGGAGCGACTCCAAAGTCATATAACAAGTATCTCAGTCCAGCCTGGGAGCCAATTTCCTCAGGGTGAAATTAGGCAACTGTCTTGATATGTGGTGCATGGACATCTGGAGCATCACCGGAGCTGGATGCTGCAACCCCTAAGACACCCCATGAAGGTGATGTGGGTTGTCCAAGGGAGACTGCTGGGCTCACTGATATGTTACCTGAACAAAAGAGAACTCAAGTCTGGGATATGGCCTCTAACAAGGTCTTGAATAATTCCTCCAGACATGAACTCCCGAAGTCCCAAAGGCATCATGGAGATGATGCTCTGGAGACAGCAATCTTCCTTCTTCCAGCAAGATGGGCACCCGATTGCAGTATTCACAGCAGACTCTCCAGCTCTCCGATTCCTACCATCCATGTCCAGCTCATTAGTCCCACAGGTAGTATTTTCTTTAAGCCCACCCTATTTTACAAGTCTGGGTTTGTTCTCCTTAAGTTACAACAGGCAATTGTTACTTCAAGAGCTTTAACAGGCCAGTTCATTGAAGTTGCCTAAGGACCTGCAGGCACCAAAGACACACAGCAACTGCTGTCTGCTACCCTGCAGGACCCTCATCACCCGCTTTTACTTCTAGAGTCTGACAATTCCCCTGAACATTTCAACCACCAGCTTCCAGCGCTTGTGTAACTTCTGCTCTGGCCCATGATTATCTCTATGAGAACATGGCCCAAAGTAAACCAAAGAAGGAGCCTTATCTAGCAGAGATCTACATCAGACCTTTTCTCCATTTGCAACCATGGTATTATTATTTTTTTATTTCTTTTTGCACTTCTATTGACCAATACTTAAACAACTGTGGCTGAATCAAAAAAGAATGTGAAACACATCCTACCTCAGCGGGTGGACTGGTTCCGAGAAACTATATGTCTTTTGTACAACCACCCTTCTTGATCAATTTTCCCAACTCGCTGGACTTTCTCATTTCCACAGTGTGATCATTTTTCTCATTGTCCTTGCTGGGTTTTGGATATGAATGCTTAGGTGATGTCCTGATGTAAATGCTGCCTCCCACCTGAGACGGGGCTCCAAAAAACATTTAACATGCTCTAGCAGAAACCCTGAGAAATGCAGCTGGCCTTGATTCTATTTATTTCTCCCCAATTCTACCTTTTCTTGTCATTCACAAACAGAAATGTACGCCCCAAATCCCCTCCTTCGGTCTGACAGCTCCTGAACACTGGAAACTTTAGGAGAGATGTTAGGGAAGAAAGTGAAATGACTTGTCTCCTTTATGTGCCCTCAAAGGAGGGGATGGGAGCAGGGGGGACCATCCCAAAGGGTGAGATGCAAATGAAGGTGTTAAAAGAAAAAAAGAAGGGGAAAATGTAAGGAAGAAAATAAGTCATCTTGGTGGAACACAAATGGAGTTCTAGCTAGGTATCATTTGCTGAGGAAATTGCATTTCTGTTTGGGAATAATGAGTGTAAAACTTGTTTGAGGCCCAGGTAATAATAGAACGGGGGAGGAGGAAATTGAAATTTATGACTTTGCAAATGACTCCTGTAGAAAAGAGAGACACACACCAGAGGTGTCTTTTTATCCCCATTCCCCCCGCTTCCCTCCCTCCTCGTTTTCCCTTCTTCCCGCGGAGGAGGGGGACAGGTCTGCAGTGGAAGAGGTCGAAGCTTTGCCGGGCCGGGGGTGAGCGGGGGGAGGCGG